>KN880523.1:0-89609 GCA_000934385.1 Cylindrobasidium torrendii FP15055 ss-10 | reverse complement strand
ATGGCTTCAGAAAAACGCATTGCTTTATGATAGCTTGACCCTGCTACTAACCTATGTCCACTGCTCTCCGCCTCGAATTATTGTGAAGTTAGTTGGCTTACTTTCAGGGTGTTCGGGGCTCAAAACATCGGCATTTAGGCCTAGTGTGATCGACTATCATCAGGTTGGCGAACGGCTGGTGTCGAGTCTAATCTACAACATCTCCGGTCCGAAGCCGATCACTAATTTTCTGTTTCGACCACCATGGGTCCCGCTCCATTCCAAGGCTACAATGCCAACGCTCGTCGGTCGACCGCCGGTTCAAGGAAGAAAGGGAAGATAAAGAGGCAGCCTTTGCAGCAGGAACAAGCAGATGCAAATGCATTGGTCCATGTTCCAAAATCCGACGAGCAACGCGCTGAGGAAGCGAAGGAAAGGTTGAAAGAGCAGGCGCGTTATTAGCTCTGCTTGAAGATCAGCAGCTGATGGAACCTACAGCTGATAGCTGAGTCCGAGTCGAAATGGAACTCAAAAAAGAAGAAGCGACTCGACAAATACATTGTATGCCGCTGCTCTGCATAACCTCTGCCTGCTCTAAACAAGCGTAGGACAAAAAACTGAAGAAGGAAGAAAGGGTCCAGATCCTGCATAAACTCTCGTGCGTGCTCCATTGTGTACTGCGGGCTCACGTTAATGTTCTCTAGCCAGACTCAAGCGGAGTTACCAGACTCTTTGCATCTGCAGTCTTCTTCAACACTGGGAACTGGCTTTGCCCACTCCCACAAAGAGAGATTAGAGCAAGCGGAAGACAAGCAGACTCGCAAATCCCTCGATGGGCGAGGTGGAAAGCGCAAGCGAAATGATAACTACGATATCTCACTCGCCGAGGACGAAGAGGAGGATGAAGATGAAGATCTCAATGCTTCCGGTTCAATGGACATTGGCCCCGGACCCCCGAATCCCCCTCCCAATGTTGCGACGAGTTCGTCCAACACCTCTTATTCCCAAGAAGCATCGACGTCCACAACAACAGCCATTGTTGGAAGCGCTCTCGCTCGAAACGCAGATGGCTCAGCAATAGCACCCAAGGTTCGGCCAAGGAAGCAACGAGCCAAGGTACCTGTCTTGTTTCCTAGCCTGGACTTGTCTCATCAACCCATTTAGCAAGGCGCCTTTCGAAGCTGGGCATCATCTTCCAAGCCCACTCCTGGGGCGGAATCCGACTCTTCCTTCGATAGCTCTGACTCTGCATATGATTCATCGGAGAACGAAGCAGACGGGGACTGGCCAGAATGGACAGGGATTGTAGATGAGGACCGGAAAGACGTTGAGATGGACGGCGACGGGGAGTCCGAAGAGGACTCGAGCGAAGAAGAGTCCGGCGAAGAACAAGATACAAAGCCCAAGCGCAGTTTAGGATTCAAGGCATGGGCTACGCAGCAACTTCACGCGTCCAAAGGTCTCAACGCGACCGATTCTGTTCCACCGCCCTCGCTCGACCCCACTTTGCCTAAACCGCCTCCCACGAAAAAGAGGAAGACAGAAGATGGTCCTGTGCGCGGCCCTCTTGGGCATGATATCACGCTTCCAGACGCAGAGAGGTTAGGAAAAGCTCGCCATGTAACTATCAACCGTTTGCCAGAGGTCGAAGGGACTCGCCTCCTCCTTCCCATCGTAGCCGAGGAACAGCCAATTATGGAAGCCATTCTACTCAACTCTGTCGTTATCATATGCGGTGAAACAGGCAGTGGTAAGACTACACAGGTCCCCCAGTTCTTGTACGAAGCTGGCTTCGGGTCCGCCGACAGTGGTGCGTATAAGACTTTGCACCGGTGGAGTGTTGCTCACTGCACAATAGATAATCCGGGCATGATTGGTGTCACTCAACCGAGACGAGTTGCCGCCATGTCTATGGCCAGTCGCGTAGCGCATGAGCTTTCCCTGAGCTCATCCAAAGTCTCCTACCAAATTCGATACGATGCAACAGTCTCGCCATCAACGTCAATTAAATTTATGACGGACGGTGTGCTTCTCCGCGAGCTTGCAACCGACTTTCTACTTAGCAAGTACTCCGTCATTATCATCGACGAAGCGCACGAACGGAGCATGAACACGGATATCCTTATCGGCGTCCTCAGCCGTGTCCTAAACCTCCGCGAACAAATGTGGAAGGAAGGAAAGAATGGCGTCAAGGCAATTAAATCAATCTCGTGCCGTACGAGAAAGATGACTGACAGTCTTGCAGCCACTGCGTCTTGTTATAATGTCCGCTACCCTCCGCGTGTCCGATTTTGCAGAAAATAAAACCCTGTTCCCGACTCCTCCTCCGGTCATCAATGTCGCTGCTCGCCAATTTCCAGTGACTGTGCACTTCAGCCGGCGAACATCGAAGGATTATGTGACTGAGTCCACCAAGAAGGCGACCAAGATTCATACTCGTCTCCCTCCGGGCGGTATACTCATCTTTCTCACTGGACAGAACGAAATTCAGGGCGTATGTAGGAAGCTTGAAGCACGGTGGGGGAAGGCAGCACTGGATGATAGGCGGAAACAAAAGGGTGCTTTGGAGACTCGCATTGCTAGCCTAGCAGAGGAGGCACTCGATGTACGCACAATCAGTACAGCCCATGCAGACGTCGAAGTGGAGGACCTTGACCTGGGAGTAACTCAAGACGAAGATCTTGCGGCTGACGTCGACACGGCGGATGTGCAAGAAGACCCCGAGGCGCTGGATAGCGACGACGACGAAGATGATGCACTCGCTGCTGAACTTGGCGTCGAATTCGATGATAACGATGGTATGTGAGGTCGTATTCGCTTCGTACTACCGCCTAACTTTCTTAGCTCCTATGCACATCGTACCTCTCTATTCACTACTTGCGAGCGACAAGCAAATGAAAGTTTTCGAAGAACCACCAGCTGGTAGTCGTCTTGTTGTCGTTGCAACCAACGTTGCAGAAACATCTCTCACTATTCCTGGCATTCGATATATCGTTGACTGTGGTCGCGCGAAGCAGGTGGGTTTGCATCACCAGATTCAGTTGCCTTGTGACTTATTATGAGACAGAGATCCTACGACATTGCCAGCGGGATTCAGTCGTTCCAGGTCAACTGGATTTCCAAGGCCTCCGCATCTCAACGTGCGGGTCGAGCGGGTCGTACTGGTCCCGGCCATTGCTATCGTCTCTATTCGTCAGCCCTGTTCGAACACTACTTCCCACGTTCTTCGGAGCCCGAAATTCTACAGATGCCCGTCGAAGGCGTCGTCCTTCAAATGAAGGCCATGCACATAGACGCTGTGGTCAATTTCCCATTCCCAACCTCTCCTGAACGGTCAACATTATTCAAGGCAGAATCGCTACTGGCAAACCTCGGCGCTTTGAAGGATGGAAAGGTCACTGACTTGGGTAGGGCCATGTCATTATTCCCGCTATCCCCCCGTTTTGCAAGGATGTTGGTGACCGGCCAACAAAAGGAGTGCCTACCATATGTTATCGCAATAGTGGCCGCGCTATCTGTCGGCGATCCATTCATTCACGAGTCTGTCCTACCGACCCTCGGCGAGGATGAGGACGAAGACAAAGAGGTGGAAGAAGATGAGGAAGCCGCAAACCTGAAGAACCTGAGGAACGAGAGAGTAAAGGCAAAAGAGGCGTTGCGCCTCAAGCGGAAGGCATATTTCAAGTCACAACAGACGCATTCTGCCCTCGGGAACGGGACCAGCGACATGTTCCGCTTGCTGTCTGTTGTCGGTGCGTATGAATACGCTGGCGGTGGTATCAGATTTTGCGCGCAACATTTCGTGCGACCAAAGGTCAGGTCTACCTCAACCTTGCCCTTGATGCGCTGCTGACTGTTTGTATAGGCTATGGAAGAGATCCACAAGTTACGCTCACAACTGGCAAACATCGTTGAGACGAACTTCCCATCCGCTAGTCGGGGCTTCGAACCAAAGCTACGCCCACCCTCGGAAATCCAGACCAAGATACTGCGTCAATTACTCGCGGCTGGCTTCATTGACCAGGTCGCTATACGCAAGGACCGTATAGAGAAGGATGCGTTGGGCAGAAAATACACCACTACAAGAGATGTTCCCTATAGGGCTGTGGGCATCCCTGAAGACGTTTTCATACATCCCTCGTCCGTTATTTCTGGCTCATCGCCACCTGAATACATCGTCTTCAGTGAGGTGGTACGGACGTCGAAGGTGTGGTTAAAGGGTGCGTTAGTTCACTTGATGATACCACAGTGCTCACGATGAATGCAGGCATAACTGTGGTGAATCCAGCATGGCTCGCTTCGCTTGGAAAGGGGACGCTATGCACATTCTCGAAGCCTACGAAAAACAACTTGGGTAACATGATGGTTATTCCACGCTTTGGATCTGAAGGATGGGAACTGCCGCCCATCAAGGCGGAGACCGTTGTATGAACGTCATTCAGTGTATTTATACATTATATTGTGTTGTTGTGTGTCTTATCTACCCCCAAGAAACACCAGCAGATGCTGACAACATGGTTGTTCTTCCTCCGCCGCTTTCTGGGACAAAATCGCAGACATGAAATCACCAGGCATGGTGTCCTCCATCAATGAGAATGCTAGGGATACTATGTTAACTTCGGCACCACGAATTCCAGCTTTCACTCACTCGCTTCCTGTCATATATGTTGAGGCGTCGCTCGCTAACCAGGCCACCAGTCCTCGTACTTCGTCTGTGCGACCGATACGTCCGGTGGGATTGAGGTCAGACCAATGCGCAAGCAACTCCGGGAACTTGTCGAGATACCCGGCGGTCATCCTAGGCATTGGTATTCAGCCAGCAAGATCCATCTGAGGACCAGAAGAGACACGCACGGGGTATATATGTGTCCAGGAGATATTGTATTGACGCGAATGCCGTTGACAGCGAGTTCGCAGGCCATGCTGCGTCCCATTTGCAAAACTGCAGACTTACTTGTATTATACGACACCCATTGGTGGCCCTACAAAGATGATCAGGACAGGACACGGTGCCGCGATAGAGATGGGCATCATACCCGGTTTTGAACTGTGCCACTCATCGATGCAATGAGGATGATACTTCCAGGTGTCTTGAAGCGCCTCATCTGGCGGCCAGCAGCTTGTGCAGTGAACATGACACCGTTGACATTCACATCCATGACCTCCGCGGACTCGTTAGCCAGACATGATCAGGAAGATATTGCCATGACGCACCTCTCTGAAAGTGGCAGCGGGATAATCCAGACAGTCGATATTGGGCTTTAAAATTCCGGCTGCAGCAACGCAGATGTCCATCCTTCCTTCAGCATTGCCTATATCTTCTCCGAGCTGCCACATCATCTCTTGATTCGTCACGTCGGCCGTGCGATATTCAAGTCGTGCTGGAACAGGCATCTTGGAGACGAAGCTTGCTACATGCTGGAAGCTTTCTGAGGGCGTGGGCTGTAGATCGACGCAGTATACCGCCCGTGCGCCGGCTTCGCACAGCACCATTGCCATTTCCAATCCGAGACCACCATTGCCTCCAGACACGATGGCAACACGGTCAGTGAGCTTGAACTCTTCAAGGATCTTGGGTTGTGGCTTGATACCGCTAATGCTAGGTGCTGCTTCAAGTGCAGCACGAACACCCAGAGGAGCGAGGGGTGCGATTGACTGCTTGCGGGGCGCGCTCACACGCAAAGATGTTGATAATAAAGCCCGTCTTTGCAGGTTGAACAAAGGGAATCTTCGAGGACGGGCGTTCCGGGCAAAGGCGGGGATCATGGTCGTCTAAGGTGTTGTCTGGCGAATGGTTAACGTGTTGTTTATATACATGACCATCAAGACCTTGGCGCTGAGCATGAGACCCTGTTACAGTGTACGAGACCACATGACCTATCTAACAATGCAGAAATCCACGGATGAATTTGAGACACTGCAGTTAGCATTCAAAGACAGCTGAGCAAAGTCAACTGAACCTCCAGCCTTTGCCCCGGCCCTGCGAGTAAAGTGAGTATTGAAGTAGATATGGTAGGTATCACTGGTGTTACGGTCATACGCTGAGGTCGACATAACAGACTCGGCGCCACCAAAACATCCTAGTCCAGTGGCACTCACACAAACTGGTCATGGGGGAACTTGGCGACTGGTTGGCGACCTTTGGCGAACACATGAGGAGAGTGTGCGATACGAACGAGCAAGTAGTCTGCAGATATGGTGCCTGTCCCGCAAAGCGGTGTAGATAGCTGAATATTATAAGGCAGTTCGGATAGATTTCGGGAACCGGGATGAAGCGATCGAACAGACCTACGGTCATGTGACCGTAATGCAGACCAACATTGTCCAACAAGGTCGTTTATTTTGGGGTGTGACCTTAGCTCAAAACTATGTTGGTAATTTGTGTCTGCACCCTGAATGCCGCCCATAGCCGAGTGTAGAGCGATAACCTTTCTTGTCACAGTCAAAGCGTCACGTAGAGCGCTACCACCGGGTTTGACGTTGATGGGTATATTCCAGCACCTGCAGTTTTCTGGTGTAGATCGTACGCGATCCTGGGCATGCCACCTCAGCATTGCGTGGGAAGCAGACCCACCTTGAACGATCTGAGAGGGATCTGAGGGATGTCGATGAGCGCAAAAGCTGCGCGGACAGCTCTCAAAGAGCCAACCACTAATGTACAGCTACACATAGCAAACGGCTCTATTGTTGCAATTAGGCATTAGATAGCTCTTACTCTGGCATGGGTGTTGGTGAGGGTGTCACTGCAGGCGTAGACTTTTTTGACGACTTGGCGGACCCTTTGCCCTTGGCGTTTGTACTGGCGGGTTCGGTATATTCGAACTTGCGCGAGTCTACGGTGAAAGTCACAGGGCCCTGTCGAGGTTGGGCAAATGGTACATTGGGAAAATGTAGCAAAGTAACACACTTCGTTTGCGAGAGCCACGCTCATCATGGCACCGAATTCTCCATCTTCAGAGAGTGAGCTTACAGCGAAGCGAAATTATTGAGACGGGGTGACCTTGGATCTTTTCTGGCTTGTAGGCAGCGCCGAGCATATTCAGGAATTGAGCATAGAACTCCTTCGCTGATTGTGTAGGCTTTTACCATTTAAGATAAATGAATGATAAGTTGTGCGGTGAGACGAACCATAGCTTGGTGGAAGTCAGGCTTGTCCTTGGTCGTATTCGCTAGAAGTGTAAATTGTGATACACAAAGAATTTCTCCATCGACGTCGCGGACATTGGACTTCCACATTTTTTGAGGCTCATTCAAGTCGTTGAATGCCTTTATACCCAAGCTAAGGCTGATGTTAGCTGAAGATTGGCGAGTGCGATAAGAGAAGGCGACATTTTCTTGACGATGTTGGATGCGTCGGGTATGGTGTCGTCTGCATGATAGCACCAGCGTAGTAGACGGTTGAGAAGAGAACTAACCAGAGCCAATGCCGACGAGTACCATCAGCCCATGAGAAATGCTGGATATGACCTTTCCATCGACTAGACACAGACTAAGTCTTTTTCTTCGAAATGTCAATCTCATTCACCAGTGACAGAGGCAGACGAGACACGCTGGATGATCGCGCGCATGACAGACAAGAACAAGTGATGGAGTGGCTGTGCTGCTAAGTATCATCACTTGTCCTCGTCCACCATGGCCACATCAGAAATAGTTATCCTCGAGACTAGTTTGGGTGGGCACTGCGCTAATGCTTCACGAAATCGCATTGAACGAGATTGGAGGTGAAATCAAACTGGAATTATACACACAACACGCGCCCAAGGTTCGCATGCATGTATTCGTTTGGACTGACAATGATTAACGCATCCACCTAGACTACCGCCAACTTCAAGGAGCTCGCAAAAAGAGGATATTACAATGGCGTCGTTTTCCACCGCATCATCGCCGTACGTCGCGTAAAGACGCGTAGGGCCAAGTCCGTCCTGAACATACCTGCTCCAGGACTTCATGATACAGGGCGGTGATCCGACAGGTACTGGACGAGGAGGAACAAGCATCTATGGCCAAAAATTGTGAGTTACCGCGTTCGCGTCTTGTTGATACAGCGTGACCTGTTCTTCTCCAGCGAAGACGAAATATCTCCTGAATTGCGGTTTACTGGTGCAGGCATTCTTGCCATGGCTAACTCAGGGCCAAACACGAACGGTGCGCGCTACCGCCAATGCGGGATCCTGCCTATGGATGCAAACCCACACTGAATCCACCCAGGCTCCCAATTCTTCATTACACTGGCGCCAACACCGTTCCTGGACAAGAAGCATACTATCTTCGGGCGCGTCTTGAACGGCATGCGTGTTGTACAAAGGCTGGGGTCAGTTGCTACGGACCCTCAGGATAGGTGCGTGACTGCCAATCTCCATTCCGCCACCACTCAATGCCATCAACAGGCCCAAAGAAGACGTGAAGATACATAAAGCTCGTGTTGAGGATTTAGCATCATAATCGAATGAAGGATTGCACCCAACGCCCAACATAACCCTAAAGGCGTTGATCCGCACTCCCGTTTTGCTTCTTGTGTCGGAGTGCGAGAATGTTAGCACAAGCTGCTATGTGCCCTGACAACTCCGGTATACCACCAGTGCCTCGACGATTCATGAAACCCGTCACAGCATTGGTTCGTAGCTTGCGGATGTTTATATCAGCCCTCATATATAAGGGATTGATTCTCGCTACGTTGTTCCCATAGTCGCACCTCGACTGACACTCCTTCCATCTGATACATTCTTCTTCCCTTTCTAGATTTCGCAATGTCCGTTGACAACTACCTATTCCCGTTTGCCCTCCCGTACAATCCTGGCTTCGACATCCAGGCTGTTGTCAACACGTCCATTCATCTTCCCTCTCACTCTTGGGAATACGGGGCCGCGACAATGGCGCTCCTCGAACTCTACAACCCTCAAAACTCTGTTTTCGGGGCCGTTCCTTTTCCCGCTCCTATCCTCTGGTCGGACGACAGCGTACCAGCCATGAAATTTGGAAAAGAATGGATTGTGTTGGGCGGGGAAGCACCCAATGCACTCAGCGACGGGGCTGGCGCAACTGGAGACCCTGCCAGCTTGGGAGTCATTGCGTGGCTCATCGGAAAGACTGATAGCACATATGGCGACGCAGTGGTCGATACAGTCGACTATCTTGTACAGTCAGCGCCGCGGTGGGAAAATGGTGCCATCAGCCAGCGGGCGGATGTTGCAGAGCTATGGTATGCATGTGTGCTTTTCCTCAGCCAAGCCCGCTCATAAGTTCATAGGGCAGATTTCATGTACATGGCGCCTCCTCTCCTCGCATATTATGCAGCGGACACCTTCAATGCCACTCTGCTGTACGATTCCTACAAGCAAATCGAGCTTCAGCGCGAAGTCCTGATCAATGAGAGTGGACACGGTCTTTGGCGACACATTATTGGCCCTCAGTCGCAGGAACCAGGCCTCTGGGCCACTGGGAATGGCTGGGCGATAGGCGGGATGACGCGCATTTTGGCTACGATTCAGAAGGCACCCGTGGCACAATTCGCCGATTGGAAAGACCAGGCTATCGCGGACATCACAGGTTGGATAAAAGAGATTGTCGATGGGGTGATGGCTACCGAGTTGGAGGATGGCATGGTCCTCAATTACATGGACACTGACGGCACCATCGAGGCAGGACGTATCTATCCCGAGCTTTCTGGCTCAGCGATGGTTGCGAATGTTGTATATCGCATGGCTGTTCTACAGCCCGACGTCTTCGGCGAATCCTACCTTGCGTTCGCGGATGGAATCAGGAATACTCTTGGAAAGACGGATTCTGCAGGCCATGCGCATGTTACGGCGACTGGTGTTGTAACGCCAACGGTAGACCCCCTCAACTGGTTCTCGACAGAGCCGTATACTGCTGGAAGCCCAGAAGGAAACGCGTTCGTGGTTATGATGTATGCAGCGTGGAGGGATTGTATCAACGCAGGGAAATGCGTATACGAGGGCGAAGTCTCTTACAAGAGGTCGCGCATCACACGGGACATTGTAGAGTAGGAGGTTATACTTTATTTGATGGCTGAAATATGATATTTTCTTTACGCTTGAAGTAATAGAAACACAATGCTCTGACAGTGACGGACAAGTGGTATTGCGGTTAATCATGCGCATTGGAGGTACTTTGACCCACTACAGGAGCAGCTAATGTCAGAGGCCTCATAAGAAGGCGCGACCCAACGGTTATCACCTTTGACTTCAACCAGTCCAAAGTGGGTAATGCTTACCAATTGGCGTGCGCCACGATCAAACGACGAGAAAGGAACCCAAGTTCTTTAGAAAGCCACAGGAAACGTTGCAATGCTTGCACATTTGCGTGTATATGCGCTCGAATCCATGCTGGAACTGTGCTCGCCGCTGAGCGGTGTGATCTGGTCGTCGCCACGCGAGTTCAGGGTCAGTCTTTCTTCGAAATGTCTCTCGTGACTCGACTCGCGCGATTCCATCGATTGTTACCTGGATCCTGGCTCTCTACTATGGCTGCACCAGCATCTCTCTCTAAGCTTGCGGGCCCAGTTCGCGACCTCGTCTCAGCCACCATCGAAAATGACCCGACGCTGGTCGGAAAGAACGACGCGGACAAGGCTTCCGTCAGTGGGTGGCTGGAGAAGGTTGGCGCCGGGGACCTAGTCAAGGCGCACAACTTCAAGGTTGGATTTCTCTCCAGCACAGTCAATGATACTCAAATCCGAGGAAGTCACTAGACGCCGACCTTATTTCGAAGACATACCTTGTCAGCAACTACTCTACGGCAGCAGATATCGCCCTCTACGGCTCCCTGCATCCATCATATGTACGTCCGTCAAGTGACAATTTATACATCTACTCATCGTATTGAAGGCCCAGCTTTCGTCTACACAATACTTCAGCACTCCCGCTCTTACGCGCTACTTCGACCATATCCAGTCTCTGCCCGTTGTACGGACGTCTGCAGATAAACTCGCATCTTTCCCTGTCGTGACCTTGGACCTGGCTAATGCACCGGTACTACCGCGCGCGGCTGAGCCAGCCAAAAAGAAGAAGGAACCCAAAGCCACTGGAAGCGCACCAGCAGCACCCGCCGCTGCAGAGACCGCTACCAAGGCATCTGCTAGCGAGCCTGCTCCAGCTGAATCCAACGAAAAGCCACTGAAGACTCAAAAGAAGGAGAAGAAGGAGAAAAAGAAGGACGGTGCGGAGGGTGGTGGAAAGGGTGGAAAGCAGGCTGCACCTGCAGAGGACGCTGGTCCCCCAGTCCCTTCCATGATTGACCTTCGCGTTGGAAAGATCGTTGAAGGTGCGTGATGCGTCGAATAGCTCTGCTTAATGCTGACAGGGATGACAGTGAAGAAGCACCCTGATGCCGACAGTTTGTATGTCGAACAGATTGACCTGGGCGAGGAGACAGGTCCTCGAACCGTCGTATCCGGACTTGTCAAGTACATCCCAATCGAGGAGATGCAAGACAAATATCTTGTTGCTGTCGTACGTCCAAACGGCGTGCCTACCATAGAATCCGTTCTCATATACGCTACAGTGCAATTTGAAGCCAGCAGCGATGCGTGGGATAAAGAGCTTCGCCATGGTCCTCGCAGCGACGTCTCCAGATGGCAAAGACGGTGGAGTTGAGCTTATTGCCCCTCCACCAGGATCCAAGGTCGGAGACCGTGTCTACTTTGAAGGTTTCGAAAGTACGTACCCATTTTGACCAAACACACGGGGCTCACAGGGGAATATAGGCGGCCAGGCGGTCTCACAGCTCAATCCAAAGAAGAAGATCTTCGAAACAATCCAGCCTGGTGCGTCTATTCGTCAAAGATCCTATGCCCTACTGATAATGCTATGGTGCGATAGGATTCACGACACTGGACACCAAGGAGGCGGCTTGGGTGAACCCGGAGACAAAGACAGTGCATAAAATTCGCACAGAGAGTGGTATCTGCGTCGCGCCCAACTTTGTCGGTGCTTCCTTGTCGTAGAGCGTAGAAACATATCTGAAGAAACTGCTTGTAAATTATTCGCAATGCCCATTCGCTAACAGATGACCATGTACAGACTGATCTGCAGCAAACGGCAAGCAGCAACTCGACACCAATCCCAGAGATTGCTTCGTCAGTATTGCATGAATAATACACGGTCAATTCGGTTTACTGCTACATACACTGAGATACATATTCCACAACTTTAAATTCGCCTAGTAGCGATCTTTCTTGCCTCCAGCGAAATTGCTACCAACCTTCTTCATCAAGAATTCCCCATACACCTGTGGCTCATATACCTTTGCGTTTGCCTGTCCTTTCTGGCGACGAAGGGCAGCGTCCAAAGGCCGAACATCTGCGGTGAAGTTCGGTTCGAAGAAAAACGGTATGCTATTCGAGGTTAGACCATGTTGAATTGTGACAGTGGTGTTTGCTTACGAGACACGGTAGTTGGCTCCTCGATGTATGACACGATGAAGTGTCGATTTGTAGAGACCATTCGACCAGATTTCCCACACTATGGATAGGAGATCAGATGTGCGCGACTCGGGAGTGTTGTTGCTGGAGAACATACTTTCGCCAATGTTGCACACAACGCAACCTGGGATTGGGTCGGCATTGATCCATACGCCCTTCTTCACGCCTTGTTCAGGGGTGAGATTGCGATTGAGAAAGACTTGCAGTGCAGAGGGTGTTGGGTCGGCGTATAGGAAGCTAAGGAAGCTTGTTACTTGGATATTCATGCCGGGATTGGGAACGCACGTAAGGCAACCGTAATCCTTATGAGAGCCACACGAAATACCATCATGGTCATCTGGAAGGGGAGGATATCCTCGATTATACCTCAGTGTGAGAATCAGGTCGGTAATTTATGCACACACCTATAGCTCGCAATACCCAGAAGCTATCGTCCACCTGGTTCCGAAGCTTCTCCCACTCATCCTCGGTTACACCTAGCCCGTCAGCCATGCTGATCATCGTCAGAAACACATGAAGACAAACAGAGGTGGCCAACATACGCTTTCATGACAATCAACCCAAGCTCTTTCATCTTGGATATCCAATCTTCGAACTCGGCCTTGAAGGCAGTCGGTTTCTCTGGCCATTGGTTCTCGCCCCATAACGGCTTCGACTTGTCTGGCGCTTCCACAGGCCTGTAAAAGTCGATGCCTTCGTGATTGTCTGCCTTGCCGTTGGTGACATTCTCCCTGAGTTTCTGGTACCCTTGATAAGTGTTAGATTGTAATGTGGTAACAACGTATGCGCACGCACCTCTAGCGTAGTCCTGGTTGCTGAGAGAAATCTTGTCCTTCTCCTCTTGTGGGAGATGGAAGAACTCGCGTGCTAGCGCAGCTAATCCATCCGGGGTGCTAGGATCGATGAAGCCCGCAAGGTTAAGATAGAAGAAGCCAAAGTCGGTACAGGCAGAGTGCAGTGCATTGGCCACATCTTTACGACGCGCGACGCTGTCCGGCGCGTTGGAGAGATATGGAGAGATATCGATGATGGGGAGTTGAGGCAGAGTTGACATGTCACATTATATGGCCACATGCGTGATCACGCGTTTGCCGAACGCGCTTCCTCTAGATCAACCACCACTTTCCTCTGCTCCGCTGGCCATGTCCGTCCAGGAAGAAAACCAGCCCACTCTGCTCACACTAGACGCGTCCATGGCAGTCGACTCTGAGCCTGAACACGACAACGAGCCTGAGATTGACGAGCTCGCCTCTGAGCCGGGCGACGGCGTACCGGCCTCGGACAGCGAGCCACCACCAGAAGAGGAGGAGGACATAACACCACTGGTGCGAAAACTAGGATCGAGTGTGTTCCCCCTCGAGCACATTGAAGCCATGATTGCCGCAGAAGGTTCGTTAGTACTATGATGCATTTTCGCATTTCAGTGTCCTTACGTTGATCTTATAGGAACTGCATCGCTACAGGTCTCCAGAGAGGCGCTGTATGTGATAACTGTAGCCACTGTATGTACGGTATATAGTACAGCGCACCCACCGCCTAACACATTCCCAGGAAGAGTTCATCAAAAGACTGACCCTCAGTGGAGTCCAACGCGCTGGAACTGCTGCGAGAAGTGAAGTTCAATATGATGACCTGGGTTTGTCTAACAATTGTTTCTGCCCATGGATCCCACTCATATCTCACAGCTTCATCCACTATGCAACAGCAAGAGTTCAGATTTTTAGAAGGTGCGACCTACCTCATCGCCCTTCCATACTTAACGCCTTGCCGCAGACTTCATCCCAACACCAATTTCTCTCGAAGAGGCACTCGCCCTTCGTGAAAAGGTAGAAGCCTATGTGTTCGAAGCCGACGAACCCCAGCTCTCTGTCTATCGAGCACCTCCCCGGGCGGCACCAATTGCCAATAACATCTCAAAGATTCGTGCTGGAAGCGATGACACGAGCAGCAGGGCGTCAAGTTCGAAAGGGAGATCCAACGGCCAGTCGAATGGCTATGCACCTTCTCCCCCTCCGCCACCTGGGGCACAGTGGCAAAATGTGTATGCCACTGCCCCCCCTCCGCCGGTACCCACATTACGGACGACGTATCCCACGACCCCGACTGGAAATGTTTACCCCCATGATACTCCTCCGCCGCCGTCAATGCCAGCCGCAGGGACCCCTCCCACCGAATCCGACCCTCGTTTGGCCGCGCTGGAGGCCCTGTTGCGAGACCGAGTTCCCGAGCTCTCGGCTAGTGTCCAGGCCACACCGCAACTACTTGCAGCGCTTGAGCATAGCGGCTACATGGTCCCAGGAGTCACAATCCCCACATCGGCGCTGACTGGACATGCAAACATTCCACCTGTGGATGCGACGCCAACAGGCTCTTCTGGACCGACGACGGAACCACCAACGACGGCTGCACAGACACCCACAGAGTCGATGCAGTCAAGGCAAGATAGCCCCATGGATGATGTTACACCGTCATTAGCAAATGGCTCAGAAACTTCATAACAATTCGATATGTCGCTTAAATCGCTTGCTTTGCGCGCGCGCATTCGTGATGCACCCACGCGAAATACATTTGACAGAACAGTGTTTGTACATTGCAGCCCCAAAACAGTAAGTAATACAGTGTGATTGAGTTGACTAGAGAAATCTTTGTACATATTATTGACCCTTTTCAAGCAACTGTAATCTTGACGCGCTCTTTATCCTCCGTTTTAGGGATGGACACTGTGAGCACGCCGTCCTTGAGTTCAGCCGTCACTCCAGCGGCATCGACGGTTTTGGGAAGCCACACAGTCCGCGAGAACATAGCGTTGCTCACAAACTGGCGTTCGGTGGACAGTTGTTGATTCGCGTTCGTGGCATTGCTTGTGACTACTTCGCCCGTCTGCGCCGTAGTGCCAGAATCAGCTATGATTTCAAATCAGTATGCTTTATGCGCAAAATGAGCTGAAAGACACACCCTGAACATCGGCTGGAGGAGAGCGCGTGGTGACCTTTCCTTCAATTGTGACACTGCGTCCACCGTCGCCAATGGAAACATCGATATTCTCTTTAGCCACACCAGGAAGATCCGCCTCGACGATGTACTTGTTGCCCTCCTCGCTCAGGTCAACCGCTGGGCGAGAAAAGCGCTGGTTCTGCCCGCCTGCAATGCTGGGGCCAAAGAACGCCTCGTCGAATGGCCCGCGCATGAACGCGGGGGAGCGCGCGAACGATTCGTCGAACATGCGGAAGAAAGGACGGAACTCGTTTAAGAGTTGGCGGGAGATAGACATGGTTTGGTGTTGTTGTGAGTTTGAGTGTGAGTACAGCGTTGTGTAAGTGAGTGGGATATTGAGGAATGCGTCCAATGTCTAGCCTTATATACCATCGCAAGACATACACGTCAGTGTGCGTGCTGAAGCTACTGGAATCCGCCTGTCTCTGGATCGAACATTCGAGCCCATCCTGAAGTCACCCCAGAGTCACCCGGTCAGATCACCAATGTTCGAGTAGCTTCTTTTTATTGTTTGAGAGGAGCCCCCGCTCACTGCTTGAACGGGTTCACCCCAAAAATACAAGAATGTGTTTCTGCACCTTCCGATGCACTTGCAGGTTGAAAATTGCCATTGCGAACTCGGCTTAACAGTGATCGTGTCACTTCATTGTTTACCACGTGACGATCGAGAGACATCTCTGTCCACTCTCGAGCCTCGAAGCTTGTTCCCGGAGCAGACACGTAACACAGAAGTGAGTTCTTCAGGGTACAACTACACCGACCTACAGAAATCAGAATGAACAGTACTGCACAACATCCGCTATCAACAAGCATTGTCCACAAATAAAATTCCCAAAAACTACTGTTCAACCTCATCACTGAAAACCAAGCGTTGAACAAGGCCACGGCGTCCAATACGGCTGAAGGAATGCAATCAGTATACGGGAAGCAGCGTTGTAACCAATGACTCACTTCAACTTGCGGTCATGGATCTTTTCCTTCTTGGCAGCACCGGTAGAGGCCGCACCACTGGCAGTAGTGGCAGCCGATCCTGATGCGCTAGAGTCAGTGGCAGCACTGCTGGCAGCGGAATCCGAGGCGGATGCTGAGGCAGATGCGGATGCGCTAGACGACGCTGCAGCCGAAGCAGACGTGGCAGCACTATCCGTGGCAGAGGCAGAGACGCTGGCGGTGACAGATGCAGATGCCGCAGCGCTATCAGTGGCAGAAGCAGTCTGGTGGAAAATGAGCATGGCTCAACAGGGTATGTGCAAGGGGGTCTGCTCACCGAGTTTCCGTGGCCGTGATGATGATGATGATGGTGGTGGTGCTTCTTCGTTGAAGTCGACGTCGAGTTTCCAGACGCGGACGCGGACGCAGACTAGATGTGCATCAGCCACTGAGTTGGACGAATTACGTTCGGCTTACTGCTGCAGAGGCAGACACACTGGCGGTCACAGATGAAGCAATGTCACTGCTGGACGCAGCGGCGGATGCGGACTGTGAACAATCAGATTGAGGAAACGGATGAGGAGAATGCGCATACATCAGTGGCAGCACTCGAGATAGCAGCACTGCTGCTGTCAGCACGGCGATACTACAGCAAGATATTAGAACAAACCCAAGTGAAATGAACGCAAACGCACGTATGGGGCAGAAAGCACGCCTGCCGCAACAAAGACGAGGCTGAACACGGTAGAGAAACGCATCTTGAAGTTCGAAGTCGCAGGAAATGTGACTAAATAGTAAAAACTGGGATTGAATGCGCAAGTGTGGAATTGCAAAGAACGAGCAAAAGCAGCAAGTAAAGGATGTGTGCAGACAGAAAGGACGATCACAGATCGAAGCTGAAAGTGAAGAGCAAGTGAGGAAGTGGCTGGCCACGAAGAACTGAGGAATTGCGTCTTTCGTGAAGAGCTTTTATACGAGCCTAACGGTTCCGTGCGGATATCGTATTTTTAGCGTTCTCGAATCGTCAATGGACAGCCTTCGGTTAGACGTTAGACAACCAGGAACTGGTCGCTTTGAAGGTACACAGAGAGAAACTGGTAAGAATGCGCCCAATGGGATGCTACATAAGGCGCCCTTATGGCTTGGGGCACGTCAATGTGTCTGCATAGCTCGACATCCAAATCGGGACCACCCAGAAGACGTGGGAGTTTGTCGAGGATTATGGCAGCGAGAAGCGTGTTTAATTTGCCTGAATAGATTGAAAGTAAAGCTAGCCAACAGAGCCATAATGAAAGGGCTTCAAACCCTTGGCCATAGTGGGTGATAGAGGCATCTCATCATCTGCTGGTAACACCAGATATTCGGGGGTCCATTCCAAGTGGTTGTTGGACGCATGCCCTCCTTGTTGCCATCGCATCTGCGCGTGGCGTCGAACAGATGTAATAGAGCGTTCCAATGACTTCAAGATGGAGGAAGCGGACCGTTTTCGGAGCACAAAGAAGAGGAAGATAGCACCCCTGCACGCGCTCAGTAGACGCGAAGGCATTGAAACAATTACACCTACAGCAGGAGGAACGTCCACAGTACTCCTCGTGGCCGGTGCGTTGGCGAGAGTTCACCAGAGTCTTTGTCGGGATCTTGAGGAGGTTGATCATCGGGTTGAGTCTCTGGTCCACCCTTCGTGGGTGTACCAGATATAAGCTCTCCGCATGCGTGCTTTGATCTCCAATCAAATGCGTGGGTGCCATTGAATGACCAGGCAAACGTGGGGGAGGAAGGCTACAATGATAATGGTTAGAATAGTTCAGATAAGTAATGATTAGACCGTACTTCTGCGTCATGGTCACACACAAATTCGAAGAGAGCCTTCTGTCGACGACCAGTATAGGTTCCACCATGAAGAATGACTCGTAATGGGGCTGGTCGGTACATTAACACTATGCAATCATGTCCTTTGTATAACGTACCATGAACATCACTTTCGTGTCTCTTGATCCCGAATTTGGCCTTTGGTACGAGCTTGGAACCGATAGCAATGGGAACGATTTGTGTGATTCTTTCTGGCTCAGATGGTCGATTTGGGCGTGTGTTGCTCACTTTGCAACGTTAGACGCGTTTTGGCAGTGTACAATGCGCGACTAACCTTCCAAGCATATCCAAGTGTCATCGGGACACTATAAAGCTATCCTTGTTTAACGAGGAAAGATGGACAATTCGAGTTGCGACTCACGGTCAAATCCTTGGGCAAGGTCCTATCCCGGATTAAAGAACCGTCTACGCTGATACTATATCTGCTTGTTGTTTTCGTCGGCGGCGTATCTTCTTCAACATTCAGTGCGATTGCATTGCGTCCGCGAACGAGTGGGCATAGGTCGAATGCGAAGTTGTCCAATTCGAATGAACACGGGAAGTCCTGTTGAGCGGCGACCGTCGTCAACACTGGAAGGATGAATGTCCACAGTGCGCTCGAGGAGACCATTGTGGCAGCAAGAGCTTGGTTTGGCACGCGCCAAGGGGTGTATTCGATTTGCGAAATTCTGCCGCTCTCTCACTGGGCCCGCCCGGTCCGATATTAGAGGCTTGTAAGCGTCACATGGACATAAATACTGGCGGAATTATTGCCGATATCGCCAGCTTGAGCAGGGGACAAGCGTCATATTCGCTCAATTGAGAGCGTGATGGTGTGTGCCAAGGTTCGGCAAATTCCCACGGTATCCTGTCTCCTGCGATCATGCCAACCACTCATATAACAAAGGCGGACTTCTCTCACTTTTCTGAGTATCCCACAAGATGGTACATGGCTCGCTTCTATTTTCCCAAATTCAGACTGAAAATGGCAGGAACGACAATGACCAGTACGGTCATTTGAATAATGCTATTTACTATCATTATTTCGACTCCGTCATAAACGACTACCTCATCAAGCACTGCGGCCTCACGGGGAATCCAAGTACGACACCGATTATTGGCTTGGTCGTATCGTCGTACTGCGAAGTATGTACACCTCTCAGTCCATCAGTCTATTTGGTATGTGCTTAAGTGCTGTATCACAGTTCTACGCTCCGGTGTCCTTCCCTCAGACCCTCGTACTGGGTCTATCGGCCACAAAGATTGGTCGGAGCTCAGTAACCTACGAAGTAGGCGTCTTTCAGAAGGGGAAGGAGGATGGACGACCTGTTGCTGTTGGCGGATATACGCATGTCTTTGTCGATTCGGTATCAAGAAAGAGCTTGTCTATCGCAACGCACGCAGATTTACAACACGGTTTGGAACGCATCGCACGCCATCCAAGCATTACCTCGAAATTATGATTGAAGGGACCCGCTATGTCAAGACCGGTAGCGCTACTTTCGAAGTGAACCCACTCCCAAGGTGCGCTGTGTTGACACTGAGTACTGAGTACTGAGTGCTAGGCAGATGTGTTGAAAGGCAGCAAGAATATGTATGCACCGATGTGGTCACTACACACCAATGAGCAGCCGCGTCAGCTTGAATGGTTATATAATATATGGCCAGATATCCTGTCAACAATGGCAAGTTGCAATTCGCGATCGGGCTGATGTAGTCCACCTCGGCATATACCGAGGACTGCGCCACATCTCAGGTGCTGCGAGCTCTCTGGTTCCTTATCGCCATATCTGCAAAGCATCCTGATACTCATAATATACACCATTTATTGTTGAAGCTATGTACAATGTCGTTCCAATTCTTTGCCTTATATTTACTTCTTGCCCGCCTTCTTCGCCGCCGCACGCGCGCGCGTCAGGATCTTCTTCCAGTTATAACACTGATTGCAGTCTACAGATATGTCAATATTGATTTGCAGAGAAACAGGCATGGGAAACAACTGACTGGGAGTTCCATGCTTCTTGCACTGGTATGTACCGTCCTTTGTTAAGATGGCGGGCTCGCACTCGATGCCTTGACGGTCAATGGGGTCCCACTGCGGAATAGTAAGCGCGATATTCTGCGGCGCTACAAAAGACACGCACTCCTAGGTAGGCGTCGTTCTCTTCCCTGGTATCGAATCCTGGGCATTCAGTGCACTGCAGCGGATTCATGTGAGCGACGGCGACGGCGACGACGGTGCTGTGTGTCACGCACGACTTCCTTCCAGTGCGGGCAGAACAGCGCGTCGTTAATCTCAAGAGGTTGGACTTCGGTCTCAGCCATGTTCAAGAGAGCTATTGGTGATGTGGTGGTGGTGGTAGTTGCGGTCGAGGTGAGTGGGAAGATGGAGGAGCGTGGGTACGAGAGTCGCTATTTGTACTCAACGGGTTTCTCAGATCCAGAGCAGGTGAGCGTCTGGATTTGGGGTAGGCCCGTCAGATGATGGGTCTCGTGCAGCCAGTCTCAATTCTGGTTCTCTGGAGACCCCCGACTGTCTCGACCGTCTGGGGCCCCGTAGACCGGATTGTCCCGTTGAAGTACACCCATTGCGAGAGGCTACGGATTGCAGAGCGCTTTACCATTGTACACTCAACCGTGAACGACAGAGAACGACTGGCGTGTGTGTGGGAATTCGACTTTGCTGCCCGAGTGAGCTATTGCATGAGACCGATCCAATGACCATGACACCCCAATTTAGCGGGCTTCAGTTTTCCACCGTGCTGCGTGCAAAACGTCTTCGTATCCAGAGAAATATCCGCCAGTACAGTGAAGTCATATCGAAGTGGCTACCGATAGATATTGCGAATCTTCGCATCCACATCCTCAGGCGACAAACGGATATGTTTCTGGGGATCTATTCTCGCATTGAGCAATAACTTTGCGGGCGCATGAAGAAGAGAACTCACTGCGACTGAACTCTCTATCTCTATGTTTGGAGATGAAGCGCTCCAGATTTGGCACGACAAGCTTCACAGAGTCGTCCGCTACCTCTTCTCGGGCGTCTGCATCATCCTCAAGCACTCCAAGACCTCTATGGCGCTCCACCACCTCGTCAAGCAGATCATAGAAACGTGCAGCGCGCTCCTTTACCGCTGTCTTTCCGCCGCCTGACTCGCCCAAGCTTTTCACAAGCACGCCCCAGTTCCCGTCAAAGTACGTTGCTTTCGCCATTCGCCAGTTGCTCAGAATGAGATCCTGTACGGGCTTGCCAACGAGCTCATGGTCCAGTAGCTGGGATCGGACATAAGCAACATTGTTCAACACGAAAACACTCGTGAGAGCAGGATTCTGTGCGCGCTTAGGAAATCGGGAAAGGTTGTTGAGGGTTGTCAAGGTCGTGACGAGGACGTCGTAGATGTAATGGTCTAGCAGCACGGCTTCAGATGTGGTAGCTGAAGTGTCATCCTTCTTGGGCATTCCGACCTGCTTTCCGTCACCCATCTTCCAATTCCCGTCCCCAAGAGTGACGAGTGCCAACCCAGCGGCGCTGCGCACCTCTGGCAAGCGGTTCATGTACTTGACTGTAGTTATGACAAAGTCAGTCAGAGAAGAACCGCCCGGGTCGCGAGAAAGCTTGATGTCGGCAAGGAATTCTGGGAAACTGCGAAGTGCTACTGTACGCAACGAGTTGAGGCCGTCTTTAAACTCGGATCGTCCAGCGAAAACGGAGTCGCATCGAGTCTGTAACGCAATCATGTACTCGTATGCAGATAGTGCCATGAAAGCGTGGCTATGCAGGGTGCGCTTGACGAAGCCAACGAGGTTTTCGAAGGTATTGCTGAGCAATGTGAGGAGTGGGTTGAGGAGGACTGAGAATGGTTGAGTCGAAGGCATTGGATTTAACTCGTCAAGTAAGCGCTGCTCTTGTTCTGCGACTATCACCAGCTCTTCGACCCATTGTCCAAATTCGGTTCCGGCAGGTATTGGATCCACACTATCCTGGAAGAGTGGTGTCTTCGCCTCGAGCGCCTTGCGAGCCCAATTTCCCCGCATATCTGCATATCCACGGGCAGCATCTTTGAGTGCGGTCGCGATCCCAGGAGCGGCGGCATGTGAAGGATGGGTCGAAGGTAACGGAAGGGTGCGAAGGAATCCAACGAGATCGACGAGAAGAGGCGATGGGAAAGACGAGGCAACGCCGCTGCTAGTCGAACTTTCTGCGACAAGCGTGGTATAAAGTTGAGCTAGCTTCTTGGCCCCGGTTTCGATGAGGCGGGCAGTGTCAGCGGATCCACTTTGGAAAGCAAATGCAGCGTTAAGACGTTCCATTGCATCCTTGTAGGCTTCGAGATTTCCCGCCTGCGGTCCCCGTATGATCGTAGATTCCTCTGCTGCAGCACCTTCATGATTGCTGGCCAACTCGTCAATCTTCAATAAGGCTTTGTCGATATCTACAGCAGGTTCAACAGGTCAATTATGGATCAAAATGCGGGACATATAACGCACTACTGGCCCGTTTGTTTAGTCGTTGCGTACTGGTATAGAGTGGCAATATGGACTTCTCCAACTTCAGAAGGCGTGTGTCGAAGCTGTTGAGGATTGCTTGGAATGTTGAGCTACGATGTCGGGCATGCAAGAGGAAGGATTATGCACTCGTCATCCGCTTGGAGATTTGGCGCGTCTTATTCAGATTCTGCTCCAACTGCAATGATACATGATTAGCGAGCTATCCTGGAGCATGAATAGAGCACTTGCTAGCTCTATTTCGGCTGATTCGTCGTCCATGATGGTTGCTGAAGCCGAAGCCTGAAGGAGTTGATAGTCGATCAGACGTTTGTAGCCGTCGATCAAGCCGACTACTTCTCCCTTACCTTCCTTCACTGACGCGTTTGCAGCAGGTTTGCAGTCAAACGTCTTCTGACAATGTTCTCGGCTGCTCTGAAACTAGCATCCCGCGATGTATCCCGTATCCCGGTGCGTTCCGCGTCCATACATGCGCGTATTCCAGCCTGACCTTCCGAGGAGACCTTTTCATTAAGCCAGTCGGGACGTACCCTACCTTCGTTTTCGCGTTTTCGACCATGTATTACGGCGTCTGCTCCGAGATACAGCTCGACCAAGGCTCAGAAAGAAACTCCACCGCCGAAGCTTGCAGACCACTTGGGAAAGTTAAAGCCCAAGGCAACGACGCCGCTACGCCGAACGGCGTCTGACTCTCTTCCTATCCGTTCGAACCCAAGCTCCACGCGTGGCAATATTCTTCCGGTTCTCACATTAACAACTGCGGAGAACTTCGACCTCTTGCGTTTCCGTGCACCAGCAAATGCGCGGACGCTCATCGACGCTTGGTGGTTCCCAAAATGGCGCCAGGGCGAAGTTTTCGTATTCAAGAATGGCAGCTTCGTGTGCTGGGGTCTGAATGCACAGGATGCCGCTCAGTTCGAGGTGGAAGTGCTCAGACCAATTGTTGGTCTGGCTCGCGTACCATTGTTGGTACCAGAGGTGGAAGAGCTTGAGTTTGTCACAGATCCTGAAGAGTGCGTAGCCGTCATCACAGACTTCAAACATACTGACTCCCAATGCAGAACGACGCGTCTACAGGGAGATCTCATCATTCTCGGTCATGCAGATGCGCGCCATAACTCTACTCCCTTCCTGGACACTGCCTCTGCCTATCCTGTCCAGACGCTTTATAGTCGGTATGCCTACTCGCAAGCCCTCGCTCGGTCAACATCTTTGTCTGCACTCGAGGAGAGTCTGGACACATACCTTACATCCATGCAAGACTTGCCATACATTCTCATCAAGACGGGGAAACCAGGACTTGGCCGCAAGGCTCTCATCAAGAAGCTCGGAGAGCTCATGAAGTTCCGCCAGAACCTGAATCTGAACAGGGAGAACTACTTAGATGTGCCCGACTTTTATTGGACCGAGCCTGAGTTGGAAGCGCATTTCATAAGCATGAGCACTGCGCTCGAGACAGAGGCACGAACGGCTGCAGTGAACGGCAAGATCGACTATGCGGCGGAGGTACGACTGAAATTTGGTAGGGCGGGAGCCATTCAGCTGACATGTTCGACTAGCTACAATCAACATTGCGCGCACTTCTTACCGAAAGCTCGTCCCACTATTTGGAACTCGTTATCATCGCTCTCATTGCTGTCGAAGTTGTGGTGGTACGCGAAACGTTCAATCTGATGTTCTTCTTGTTCACTGACCATTCCGCCAGGTCTTCATTCGCGACGGGCCCGAGCTATGGCAGATGCTCGTCGAAAAGGTAACAGGAAAGAAAGAGGATCACACGAAAGAGAGCAAAGCCTGAGTTAACACACACCTCATACTACCCACTAGCGTATCCTTTTGTATCACTAGAAACTATCCCCCACCTCATTCTTTTGCGCAAGAAGGTTGTTGAATCGAGAACTCCCGGCAGCCAACCGAGCTTTCGCGTCGCGAACGGTCGCGTCAACAGGATGCCTAGGGGATGACGCGATGGTTGCCGATCGCGATTGCTCATCCAGATTCATCCTCCTACACTCACCATGGCCCCCATTCGTCTGCGCGGACCAAACGGCCTTTCCACGATCCAAGTTCCTTTTGAAGATGATACCTATACTGTCCAATCCTTGCAACAGGAAATCTTGAAGGCGACAGAGATTCTACCGTCGCGCCAACTCTGTACGCGCATCTGCTTTGCTCATCAGCCTGTGCCAACATATGCCTCACATTACAGTAAAGTCTGGATACCCACCAACGAGTCTGGCAGTTATTCCCGACTTGCCTGTTTCAAGTTTGGGGCTGAAAGGCGGGGACCAAATCATCGTCAGCGAGGATTCCAGTCGGGCACCAGCTGTAGCGCCTCCTTCTCCCCCAGTCGCCGCTCCCGCACCTTCCATTGGAGGACTCTTGCCGCAGGTCATGCCGAAGGAAGAGGGTGGGCCAGCGTATGTTGAAACGGACGGGAGCTTCCTCATTCACCGAGTGCGTCCTCAGTACAACGTCTTATTTCGTTCTGAATGGATACTTAAAGGTCGTTCCCGATGATAACTCATGCTTGTTCACGTCCGTCGCCCTCATCTTTGAACAAGACCCCACCAAAGCACCGAAAATGCGAGCAAGTGCGTCCCCTTGTCCTCTATCAACATCCCCGCACTAAGTCTCGATGCAGTCGTAGCCGAGGGTATCAAGAAAGACACAGAGACATTCAACGAAGCCATTCTTGGTCGGCCTGTCGACGAGTATATCTCCATCATCCAGAAGCCACAGACATGGGGCGGCGCCATCGAACTCACGATTCTCGCGAACCACTACTCGACCGAAATCGCTTCGATTGATGTCGAGACAGGACGGATAGACCATTTCACCCCAACAGGTGCAGACAGTGGCAATCGCTGCATCGTCATATACTCCGGGATCCATTACGATGCTGCAACGCTGTCCCCCATGCTCGAAGCCCCGGATGAGTGGCACCAAACGGTCTTTCCTGTCAAATCGAAGGACGACGACGACAGCGTATTAGTCGCCGGAAAGAAATTGGCAGACAAATTACGAGAGAGGAAAGCGTTTACGAATACGTCGACGTTTGATCTCAAGTGCGAAGATTGTGGGAAGGGGTTGAAGGGGGAGAAGGAAGCAAGGCAACATGCAGAGAGTACAGGGCATGTCAACTTTGGAGAATACTAGGAATTGCCTATAAGTCATGCGCTGGTCTTGCCATATAGAACATCACTATCGTCAGTGGGTAATCATAAACTGCCCTCAATTTCCATCACGATTGGACAGTGGTCAGAAGCGCCATATATCTCGTCGCGCATCTCGCACTAGCAAACCGTCAGCATTCCAAACGCGCTCATGAGCATCTGTGTCTCACCATCTTCGCCTTCTCCACTATTCGTTGGCTTAGAACAAACATGTCCAGCCTCCAGCCAATGTACTTCAGTCTGCAATTGAAGCGATAGGACCAGTAGGTGTATTTCTTGTCGTCTGGATTCCGCTGGCGCCAGACGTCTACAAACTGGTGTTCCTTGTGTTCTTCGCCTGGGTTGAGGATGGAGGCGAAGGACGAAGTTTCAGCTTCGGTATACCCGGGAGTCTTATTCCAATTAGGTTTCGGCTTAGCTAGGTCTGGCCACAAATGTCAGTGCGTGTATGAAGCGAATGACTAGTGCGCACCTTTCTCCCCAGGAGCGACATTAAGGTCTCCCGTCCATATTACTGGCTTCTTCTTGTCCAAATCCCGGATATATTTCTCGAAATGGGTGTTCCAGGTCTTCTTCGACTCCATGTTCTTCAGCTTCTCGCCCGCATTAGGAACGTATGTTGCAATGAGATAGCACGTCGGGAATTCCAGTGTAATGATACGTCCTTTGACATAGGCAGGATCAGGATGTCCAGGCAATGTCTTGTCGACCGATAAAGGTTCTTGTTTCGAGAGGATGGCAGTGCCAGCTACAATGCTCAGTACCATGGTCATGGTCATGGTGGTAAACGCTCCATCGTACCATACGTCTTTGTCGAAGATATCGACCAGTAGCGGTGCGGAAATCGCGATGAGAGTGCAGGATCCACAGGCTCGTTGTTGACCTTCGTCTCGCTGAGAACAAGCACGTCGGGGTCTTCTGCCTCGACATAGTATTTGAAGCCCTGGCACATCTTCAGCATGGTGACGAACGTTGATGACGCGTCGACGCACCTTCTTTTGGCTCGCAGCCAGTCCACATACATTCCACGCCGATATCCTCGTCGTTCCTTCTGCTTTGGGGGAGAATTCAATGTTGACCGGGAGCACCTTGTTCGTCGGTTGGCCGTTGTCTCCAACGACGTCCGCCTGCTTTTTCTGACGTTTCGGTGCCTCTTCCACTTCAGAGTCTGATTCGGCCTTGCGTTTAGACTGGGTACGTTTGGGCGGCATTTTGGCAGTGACGGTCAACAGGCAAGTCAATTGGAGCCGAGGCATGAGTCGCGCGTCGCGATCGACGCGTGACTACCACATCACTCGATCAAATTTGAGAGTAACGGTGAACACGCCTCAAAAACATGATTATTGAGAAACGACGCGTTCAAAGCGCGGTATAAGAATTTTCCTCCCGCTTCCGCAAGTAGGATATCACAGCTCGTGGCCTCACCGCTGTAAAACTACGCGACATTCTTGCTAACCGACCCCGTTTCACTTCGCTAAACAAGATTTGAAAAGTATATCATCGTTATCCTGGATCTTGAAGCCATAATTGTAGTCTGTTGTATCGCCAAAGAACAATCATGAATGAGACGACCCCGGCAGAATTTCGCGCCATACGCTATCCAGGTCGAGCAGGTATGTGTTCATTTCTGTGCCCATCCACGACTCCAGATCGATGCCCTCCCATAATTCATCTGGATTATAATCTCCAGAGTAGGGGTCGCTCAGATATTCCACGCCAGCAAGGTCCATCGATTCAGCGCTATGGTCCTTCCTCTTGCGCTCATTCACTACTTCTTGAGGCGTGCGGACAAGCAAATAGACTTCCCGAATGATATCACTGCAAAAAATCAGTGTATGCTTAGTAGAGCCCCAAGGTAAATTTACTGATAACGCCCCGAGACTTGCCATACGTCCTCGTTCCGCGCAAAAAACTCCATGTTCTTACGCACATCTTCCAAATCGCTGGCCGACGCCATTTTGTTATTCTTCAAGTTCAGCAGAAGAATGACAGATGAGAACATCATCCATGCGAATGCCGTGGGAATTGGTATGTATGGCCAGACTTTGTTATAGGCAGCCATTGCGTGCGAGCAAGACCGAGCTGCCGTCACACAGGCCGCCATATTAGTGAATTCCCGCATGTATGGTCGGTGAAGCTGGATACAAACCCATTGATAGGTTGAATATAAGACAAGCGCACTTGGCGTTGGGGCTTGAGGGTTCCAGCGTAGATGGTCTGGGAGGTTGTCCAGCCAAGCATTGAGTGCAGAGTCGAGTTCCACCACAATGTTGCGGCCCCATTCGGGGCACCCGATTGAGTCCCAGAAGGGCGCACGACGAATGCTGTATATAGTGCCCTCGGCGAATGAATAAATCTCGAGTAACTTGAGGTGCTCAACAAAAGCAGAAGCCTTGCATGGGACGTCGATGGGTTGACGCCATGGATTGTGAGGATCGGCAAGCATTTCTCCAGGCCAATATTCGTCGTCAACCTCGAGCGGATAGTCCGCATCAATCCTAGAAAATAATTGATATGCCTGAAATAAATCTATTGCCCGGGAACGCACCTATCGTAGTCCGTCACTCTTGGTTTTCCATCAAACGAGCCGACATATACGTCAAAGGCAACAATGAACCAGAATGTCCGCTTGAGCATCTCGTCTTCGACTGACCATGGCTTGCCCTCCACACGCTTTAAGCGATGTAACCCTCTTGACTGTGACAACACAATGCCCATGGCAGTCAACATCGTGCCGTGGTCGGGAAGCAACAAAGCATATGCGTATATAGCCATGAGAGGCATCAGCTGTAAGTCCCATAGCAAGTTCTCCTGTTTGAGATACTGTCCTACATGGACGGCGCGTAGCTGGCGATAATAGGCCCATCCTTTGTGGTGCTCTTGGCCAACTCTAGGATCGTCAGAATATCGTGCCGCCAGGGCACAGACAGCTAGGACCACAGACCCGAAAGCGTGGGAAGTGTGATGTAGTCCCTCTGCGATTTGACGAAGGAATGTTGGGCCATGAATGAATTCTGAGCGAATGTGTCGGAAAAAGAGGGATATCAGGTCGTTGAGGAGGTCCGGCGAAGGAAATTTCAAGGCTGGAGGTTCCGCCGGGTCGAGGTACTCCCAAGGGTGTTCTGGTGCGTACCAAAATTGTGGTCGACGAAATTTATGGGCAGGGTCTACGTCGTCCTTGAGCGAGAGTGTAGATTCGATTAATTCGACATCCTTGGAACTGCCAAATCTAGTGCTTGGTTCTGATATCTGGAGCTGGCTCATGGGCTCATGCATCAGATGTAGTGCATCGTCGTTCGTGGTTTTGTTCTCGACATTTGGCGTCGACGAAGATTTGTAGAGTGGATCAAAAGATGTAGTCGGCTGGGACTCGTACAATCGACTCTCCGAGTCTGCAAGCTTCAAGTTGGCTTCTAGTTGCCTAACATGGCGAGCAAGAGCCTTGAGCAGTGCGAGTGCGACAAGCTTGTCCTTTGGCGGGGTGTAATTCTCGGACAAAATAGAGTCTATGTGGACACCAAGGTCCTTGCTGACTGTATCTGTGGCCCAAGAGCTGAGGTTTACCGGTAAACCTCCGTTCTAAAGCCAGATATGACTTGTAAATCGCACTCAAAGGAAGAAAGACTTACCTTTCGTGACATTGCTGCAACATGTGTACATTCCGAACGCGACTTCGTGCAATTGGTGCATATATTCCCTGCGCGGGTTGCACTGTCACCTACACAGTTGGCCAGTGCTCAGAACAGAGGACTTTCGAATGTCGTTATTGTACGAACACCGGACTTTCCGTATTCTGCAGGCGTCGCACGATCCCTGGACCCGTCGCGCCTTACTGGAAGAAGGCCCTTCCATCCAAATCTCGTCAGGCTGCGTGGTGGCAGTGAGGAAGCGGCCGGCAAGCCCTTCCGGGCAACTGATGTATTACAAACCTGTTGAACCTAAAGAGGTACTGACTGTTCTATTAAAACTGTAGCACACTAGTAGGAACAGCTAACAATTGAAGGCGTAGAAATAGGCCTTTCTCCATTCTTCATTTGCAATGATCTCTCAGGCCCTTCATATGCTCATGGGTACATAGAGAACGCAGGGCCACGGACAGTGCGCTAGACTCATCAGGCTCTCAGGCTCACAACGGCACCGCATACCCTAGCTATCTCGTTCAAGAGCGCAGGGATTATAAGAGGTAGAAGCAATGGGCCTTGCACTCATCGTAAGCTAGTAGACGACCCCGGCAATATCCCACTCCATACGCCATCGAGATCTTGTAGGTATGTATCGAGCTCGGTGCCCTTCCACGACTCGAAATTTAGACCCTCCCATAACATTGGAGGATCTTCGTCTGAGCCAACCCCAAGGTTAAGATCAGGGAAACAGTCGAGGTCTACTTGTTGGACATTGTCGTGATTTTTTCTCTTGCGTTGATCATGTATCTCTTGGGGTGCGCGAATCAACTGAAATATTTCTCTGATAATATCGCTGAAGAATAGCTGTCAGGGAGGAGGGAGTGGCCTTTGGATAGACTCACTGGTACCGCCCTGCTACCTGCCACACACCCTCGTACTGAGCGAGCAGCTCCATATTCTTGCTCACGTCCTCTAAGTCACGAGCCGATGCCATCTTGTTGCTCTTCAAATGAAGCAACAATACAATAGACGAAAAAGTGATCCAACCGAATGCCGTGTGCATTGGTAAGTATGGCCAGACTTTGTTATACGCGGCCACAGCGTGTGAGCAGGACCGGGCAGCTGTTACACATGCTGCCATGCTTGCGTACTCTCGTAAATATGGGCGATGCAGTTGGATGCAGATCCACTGATAGGTTGCATACAATACCAATGCGCTCGGAGTCGGGGCGTGAGGGTCCCAGCACAGATGGGCCGGGAGGTTGCTTAACCAGGCGTTGAGTGCTGAATCGAGTTCTACCACGATATTTCGCCCCCACTCGGGACATCCGATTGCGTCCCAGAATGGTGCGCGCCGAATGCTGTAGATGGTAGTCTGGGCGAAAGAGTAGATTTCGAGGAGCTTGAGGTGTTCGATGAATACAGAGATTTTGCATGGGACCCCGAATGGTTGGCGCCAGGGATTTTGAGGATCAGCAAGAACCTCGCCTGGCCAGAATTCGTCGTCTACTTCGAGAGGATAGTCTGCACCAATTCCGGATAGATGGTCAGTTTGAGATGCAATGACATGAAAAACTAAATTCACTCGTCATAGTTTGTCACTCGCGGTTTACCATCAAACGAGCCAACGTAGATATCAAAGGCCACCAGGATCCAGAATGTTCGTTTAAGCATTTCGTCTTCCGGTGTCCAGGGCTTGCCTTCTACACGCTTCAAGCGATGCAGGCCTCGCGACTGGGACAACATGACACCCATACCGGTCAACATCGTGCAGTGGTCTGGGAGCATCAGCCCGTATGCGTATGAGGCCATGAGAGGCATTAGCTGCAGATCCCAAAGCAGGTTCTCTTGCTTCAGGTATTGTCCTACATGGACCGCCCGTAGTTGGCTATAATAGTCCCATCCTTTGTGATGTCCTTGTCCGACTCGAGAATCGTCTGAATGTCGTGCTCCAAGGGCGCACACAGCCAAGACTACACATCCAAATGCCCGCGAGCGGTGATGTAGGCCAGCCACAATCTGGCGAGTGAAAGTAGGAACATGTATAAGATACAGCTGGACGTGGCGAAAGAATAAAGATACAAGTCCGTGCAGGAGGTCCGGCGGTGGAAAGCGCAGGCTCGGCGGCTCGGTGATGTCAAGATACTCCCATGGGTGGTCAGGCGCATACCAGAATGCGGGTCGACGAAGTTTGTACGCAGGGTCTACTTCATCTTTGAGAGCAGACTCAAAGATTCCGACGTCTTCAGAGCTGCCAAATCGTGTGCTTGATTCGGATACTTGGAGTTGGCTTATTGGTGCACGCATACGAACTACTTCGTCCTCTTCATTCCCGGCCGTCTTTGACGAGCAGGATTGGCACGGCGTCGGGACATGCGTTCCGCCAGGAGGAGTTGATCCCGACGTTCGATGTTCTGTTGCCCTCAATTTGACTTCAAGCTGCCTAGCATAGCGAGCGAGAGCCTTGAGTAACGCATTGGCGACGAGTTTGTCCTTTGGTAAGGTGTAGGTGTCGGATAGTATGGAGTCTATGTGAGTGCGAAGATCTTCGCTGACTGTTTCTGCGTCCCAGGAAGTAAGGTTCATAGGCAAGCCTCCGTTCTAGGGCCAGGCATGAATCACCACCAGGTGAGAGTGAGCAGACAACCCACCTTTCGTGACATTGCCGCAACGTGTGTACAATCTATGCGGGATTTAGAGCAGTTGGTGCACTTATTACCAGCATGCGTCGCGCTGTCACCTAATTAACATCTATTAGTGCACAGAATATGAACAAATGTCTCAAGACAAACACCGAATCTTCCGTATTCTGCAATTGTCGCAAGATCCCTGTACGCGTCTTGACTTATTGGATGAGGACGCTTCCATGCCAGCTTGACCGGGCTGTGGTGGTGGGTGGCAAGAAACATCCGGTAAGCTTGCCGGTGTCCCGAACTCTCAGTAGCAATCGAGTCTTTGTCAAGACGTTGACGTCTGAGTACGAGTGGCAGCATCTGCTTTTCAACCGTACACATGATATTTGGATCCAAGTACATAATAGCAGACAGAGGTCTTCCCCCAGTCACAGCTCGCATCCATTTACATCACAATGTTCTTGAGATTCAAAGTACATAGTATGATTTCAAGTGTTACAACTCGGATGCATCGTGCTCAGACTTTGCCTCTGGTTCCTGCTCCTCCTTAGGTGCTTCCTGGAATGCCTTCAAGATGTTGACCTTGATTTGGATTTCATCAAGCTTCTCGGACGCCAGAGTGCGCTTCTTGAGTATGGATCCAAGCCTACAGAAGGCTCAGCTCATATTTACAGTTGGAGACAAAGAGCGCACCTAGCGGACTCTTTCTGGACATAGCTGGTCGGTCCTGCGAGCTCCTTCTCCATGACCTTCAGGTAATACTTTGCGGTGGCAGCGGCATCCGTGGTCAGCAGCTGGCGAGCCTCTTCCACAATAGCGTTCTTGAGGTCGGCAGCAGCGGTGAACAGTTTGGAAGCAAGCTCATCGAATGCAGGAATGCGTCCGGCCTGAACGCGGAGGTGAGTTGTATAGTCAGGTAAGGTATTCAGAACGCACCAAGTCATTCAGACCACCACCAACAGCGCGCTGGGTACCACACTTCTCGTTAAGGAACTGAACAAAGTCGGCCTCGGTGCGGCCACCTTCGTACGCCTCGGGCTCTTTGTTGTCCTTGGAGAAGAATTTGAGAGTAGGATAACCAGTAACGCCATATTTCTTCGCAAGGTCCTTGTTCTTCTTGTCATCCGCATCTACGTTGGCGATAATACACTGAAACGAAGTCAATAATCAGCAACTGTCGGTCATTCTTAGGCGTACGTTGCCCTCGTTCTCAAAGGTCTTGGCAACTGGTTGGGGTCAGGACAGATGCAATGAACGTGAGGGTGTGACGAACCTTTCTCATAGTGGGGCTTCATGTTTTTACAATGCCCGCACCATGGCGCCTTGGGAGTAGGTCAACAAGGCGATCAACTCTAGGAATAGTTGCACGCACGGTAAACGAAACGAGAACGTCTTTGGTCGGGTCCAGAGCAACATCGTCGAAACTGGTGGCATCCAAAATAGTGTACGCAGGGGGAGGGGGAGGCTTGATGCTCGACTTGACACCAGTCTTTTGTGTAATACTGTCCAAGGTGAGGTGACATTTGTTGAGTGGATGTGGAACGCACAATGCAGTCAGGGCTTCGAGGTCACGGCCAGACTCGTAAGGTTCGTGGGTTCCATCGGCGTTGAACCACTTCAGTGCTGCGTCACAGTTAGTGGATTATGCATGTTACACTCGTAAGACGCACTGGGATAGCTCGATACACCAAACCGCCCACCCAACTCCTTGTTCGCGTCCGCATCGACCTTGGCTACATACACGTCTCCTTTCTTGTGTGCGAAGGCATCCGCGACCTCTTCGTAAATAGGTGCAAGTTTCTAGCCGTAGTCAGCACAATATCAACAGGCTATGTATAATCCACATACTTTGCAATGTCCACTAGATACCCCATGAGCTTAAGAAATGCATCAATACCGAGCGAGAACGTACCACCAAGGTGCAAAGCTACATATCCAAGTAAGCAATGGACTCAGAAACGCGTGCATGTGTACACTCACAATTCAACGAGACCAGGCTTGCCTTGGCCGACGATGGAGTCGAAGTTGGAAGGGTCGAGGTCAATAACACTCGAGGCGCTCGCGCCTGCGAAAAGCGCCGCGGTGAATAGCGCAGAGAAGAACTTCATGGTGGGTGGCCGAGTAACACTGCACGATCGCGCTTGGTACGGTTACTGACGTGGAGATCGCGTGGCAGGACAATGTGGACAGTGGCTTTAAAAGCTAGTTGCATGCGAGTATTCGGGCGGTGAATAATCCATAATCGGTCTCCTTCTGAGCCGTAATACGACAACAATCGAGTTCGAGTATGTAAATGTGACAGACAAGTAAACTACGGTATATATCCATGTCATCCTCCGAGCCTCTCAATTACACCGGACTATCTGTCTGGATAATTTCTACATTCGGTTTGAATCCACTTGGCGGGGGGATGAGGATAGGCGCAACATGGAGGCTTCCTCGTCCACCGCCAGCCTGCGGTGACGGTGTAAACTTCCTCGGGGCGTTGCCCATCCCCGTTATCTTCATCCCACTCCTCCATTGACTAAGTGGACTTGGTGCTCCTTCTCCAGAAGGCGTCACCACTGAAGGATCATTCGGGCTGCGCACCCAGTTGACAGAGCTACCCGACTGCCTTGGTCGTCTGGCTACTTCGTCCTTGTAGACCCTGTCAGTGCTCATGGAGCCGAGCCATTCGCTTGGGACTTCGCGAACCTTTGCCGAGCGCGCGAAATTCCCGAACGAACTACCTGCGGTGTGAGCCGTCGCAGGCGTTTGGACGGATTCTGCCTTCGACCAACCAAGACTATTGATCGTGCCCACACTCGACGAGGGGGTGTGCACCGACCCAGGTTTGCTGGCGCGAGACGGTAGGTGATACTTGGAGTTGGGGCGCTTGGGAGTCGTAAACAGTTCTTCTGAAGGCCTTTGGGGCTCCTCTACCAGGTCGGGCGTGGAGACATCACTCAGGCGCTTCTGAATGGGCTGTTTTCCGGGGACAAGAGGCTGAAGGGTGTCCTCGACCGACGGGGCAATGATGGGGGTCACGCCATTGGTAGAAACCGCGGGCGATTCGGGGATGATCGACATATTGGGCGAACGAGCTCTCTTAGACGAGTGTTGACTGTTGAATCGAGTAAGACTCTCGCTCATCTTCTCCGTATCGAGGCGTTTCTTCGCTTGTTCGGCAATAAGTGCGGGGCTGGGAATGTTGAGCAGAGAGAACCGCATATGCAGCTCAGGCGCGCCCTTGCCGCTGACATGGATGGTAACGCGCTTTGCAGCAGCAAAGTCGACGTGGGATTGCTGGTCTCGGAATTGCTCTAGACCAGCCAGGCCTGTTGTCGCGCGGGGTTTTAATCCACGTCCGGCTTTCTCGTTTGGGCCCAAAGCACGAGGGGCGGTGTGGAAGCTTGTTGCCGTGGGACTAAGCTGTCGAAATGTGTTGTGTTGAGGCGCGGATATGAGGAGAGGCCCTTTGATCGCCTTGCGACTCCATGCGTCGCCATCGGCGAATCCATCAAGTCTACGATGAATGCAGTCAGTGAGGAGAGCCCAATGAGCTTGCAACAACACACCCTTTGATGATACCGGTAACGATACAAGCGCGCCCAATGAGCCGCAAGATACGCCGGGATAACACCTCCGGGAAAGCAGCTTCAGCGAAACCCACAACCGTCTCAATTGCCCCGATCTTGACGCCAGCGGTAATCCAGCCAGTTCCCTTGACTTGATACTTTTCAGAGGACTTCTGGGTCAAGATAGCCTTGATGAGCCTCGAGAATACCAAAGCAAAGCTCATTGCTTGATACGTAGCGAAGGCAGCCAGCGTGAGGGAGGTTTCAACGGACTGATCTTGGCCATTCCTGAATCCGACAACAACTCTCCCACTGGAACGGGCTAGGGATATGTCAGCACAGAGGCACAGCGCAATTCTTTCTCCTGAAAACCTACAGCGATGAATGTCCAACAGCGATGCGACTTCGTTTAGGACAGCAACAGCAGGGATGAATAGCGCAAAACTAGCCAGAATGGTCTTTTGGGAATTCGTCGGTACGAGGCTCATAGCTTCCGAGCGCACAAATAAGAAGAGGAACAGCATGTAAAGTGTGATTGGGAGGACCGATAATGCTCCTGCGGACATGTTCAGTGGGCCATGTGAATGGTAAGGGGTTGTCAACGTACCCAAAGCAATATCCAGAGCGGTGAAGGTTGGTAAAACGTCCCGCACAGCGGGGAGGGTGTGGGAGACGAGATCCAGGATGGCAAGGAGGAGAGATATACATGATTCGATGATGAGGAGATGCGAATATTTACTGAAAAGGGCGTTAGATTGGTCGGTGAGAATGGGAGTTTGACTACGCACCTGCCGTTGCGCCCGTGTGTCCGTATGACCAAGAACGAAATCAACAGTTGTACTGCTGGCGGGACAATGATGACAATATTCTCCGTCCACGAAAGCGGGGAGCAACGCAGAATAGACGCAGCGGAAAGACAGACCGATCCCATGTAATCCTGAATATATATGTACAGTTGTTGGATTGTCAAATCAGACAGAGCATCCCAGAGGCCAGCTGAAGAAGTGCGAAGAGAATGTGGTGCGAAAGAATGGAATAAACCGCAGCGGACTGGCGCCGAGGAGCGCTTTTACTTGCAGGAAAGGACTGATTAGAGTAGGTTAACGCTGTCGTGCTGCGGATGGTAGTTGGGAATGAAAGAGAGTGCGTACAAGCAAGGGAGACAACGAACACACTCATTGGGTAAAGGAGGGAGTGCGAAAGCAACAAAGTTCAAACACCTCGTTGCTACTCAGGCAACACTGTTACCGCCATCAGAAACAGGTTATCAAAGCAACCCTTTTATTTTTTGCGGCCTGGAAAGGCTGGAAACTGGAGCAGCAGATCTGGACGCCATGTGGCTCAGATGCAGATACTCAGAAATGCGAGAATACGGCGGGCTCGAGACGAGACTGGGCTGCAGCGACCTCGCAGCGACCGACCTTGTGGCACAGTCCAAATGTAACCGGAGACAAGTCGATCGAATTCCATCTCTCGCTCATGTCTTCTGCCAACAAAAATCAAATTAACATATACAAACCGTATCCAGCGGCCGGGGTACTGATGTCTCACGGCGGATGTGAATTGGCCTCTGACCCTATGCCAGCCATCCGACGCGTCAACGAGCTTTACTGCCGATTATGTTAAATCCAATCTTACCACGGCATCCGACCCCGCTGAAGTCTACGCGTCGCGGGTTCACGGGCGGAAGATAGTACTCGAAAACCCGCTGAAGGATAGCAGAAGCAAGAAGGAACGCGCTGAGCGGCGTGCGCGACATAAAGCAAATCAGGAAAAGAAGCGCGCGAGCATTGCCAAGCGGAAAGAGGGAAAGATAGTATGGAAGCTGGACGAGGCCCAACGAAAGTGCGTTATACGCGTTGAGAGTGCCATAATGATGTCTAAACATTTGAAGGTTCGAATTATTTCGTCCGTTGCATCACCTATGGATGGGCTACATGTCAGAATTGCTTGGCTTGCAACAAACGCCGTCTCCTCCACGAGCGCCGACACCACGCGATATGCCTTCTTCATCCACCATGCATCCAAAGCTTCTCAAAGCAGACATGCATGGCGCCCTTCTCACAGGTACGTGTATTGTATCACAATGCGGCTCTCCCTCATCGCTTCATAGTCCAGCAAAGTAAAAATCCGTCTCTCGTGGGCATCTCCGGCATAGTGTTGCACGAAACAGAGAACACATTTGCCATTATCATGGCGACCAATGCCGTTAAACGTCTGTCCTCCTCACTTCGTCGCGCTGAAGTCTCATTCTTTCTAGTAATACCCAAAGCAAAATCCATCTTTACCCTCCCAATACCGCTCTACTCTACTCTCCCGGTATCTGTGCCACCTACAGTAGACAACACTGTTGGCACCGTCCTGGATCGCCCACACATGGCTTTCGATCTGCATGGCAATCAGTTCTGCTTTCGGTCTACCGACCGTGCGGGACGCAAATTCAAGCACAAAGAAACGGTGGAACTGTAGACGCCGTAGTTTGTCTGACAGAAGAGGTCATGTCATGTACAAGGATAGGCCAATGCATACAAATTTATCAGCAATGTACAGAATCACAATGGCGCAAAAGAGCCAGCTAAGTTCGAGATGCCAAGTTAGCTCCAGCACTCCTCGGTCAAGCGTCCTTCGCGCTCCATAGTCCGTATGTATTCCTTTGCTTCAGTTTCTACCATTCCACCGCACTCTTGGGCGCATAGCGCTAGCGACGCCTTCACAGCTGTTGGCATCTTGTTGGACGACCTTTACGACATGTTAGATCTTTCCGACACAGATATGAGGCGTCGCAAGTGGCGAACCCAGAAATATACACCCATGCGCCTTGCGCTTCGATTAGTTCCCAAATTCGCGCTTTATCCTGTTCGATGAGGTCCTGGACATATGTCCTTTTGACACCCTCGGGCCCATCCCGTGAACATGCGACTCGGTAAGTAAGCTTGTCCTCCTTTGCAAGGGACTCCCATTCGCTCTGGAAATGATGGTCCTTCTTTGTAGATCGGCAGCCAAAATACAGTGTGTTATCTAGAGAGGCGTTGAGGAGAAGTGCCTTTCATAACTGGGCAGCGCTCACTGTATATGCCCTCTGAGATGCGCTGGAGGATGAGGGAGCGCATTGGTGCAACTCCAGTACCAGGTCCTATGCAGATGATTGGCGTGTCCTTCTTGTCGGGCAGCTTGATGAAGCCCTTCTTGAGCCCAATCATGACCTGGTCACCTACGGCCACATCAACAGCAGCAGAGACAATAGCGTGATCTGCATGCCTGGCTTCATGTCTGCCATATACGCAGTGCACAATCCCCGCCGCGGTTGCCTCAGTCGCGTGCGGTACTTGACAATGGCGACACACAGTTCAAGTTGCCTCGTCCGACCAGTTTCACCCGCACAACTGGCAATGGAAAACTCGCGCGGTCGGATAGGCGGGAATATGTCGAATAGGTAGTCTAGTCTGTCCCGGAGCCCTTCACGGGCACCGTGGAATTCTCCGAGGATCTCAAATATTGTGCGTCGAACCTTGTAAACATAGTCGTATAAATCCTCGGCGCCTTCAGGAGTGGAGGAAAGGAACTCGTCGAGCTTGTCGCGCTCTATACTGTCGGTAGTGAAATGGCGGAGATACAGGAAGAACGCTCGTCGTGGGACTGCGGTGAAGGATAAATATCGCGTGAAGAGTTCGCGCAAAGTTGTTTGAGCAGGAACATGAGATGGCATGGACTGAGCTAAACAGTGTGAAACGAGATGCCCAGGGACACGCTCAAGGACTTACTCTTGTCAACATGGGTTATTGAGTAGGGCTCATCTGCTATGTTTCCCCATCCCATTGAAGTGAGAAAACTTTCTACTTCATCGGCTAGCTGTAACGGATGAAGGACAGCAACATCACCAGGCTGATACCTACAGACGTCAAAACACGCAGGTCCCGAATGGGGGATACTTACGCACTCTATATCCTCGTCAAAGGTGAATTCGAATCGTCGAACATCCTGGTACCAGTCATCTGCCGTCATGCGTGCGTTTGTTTTCATCGTGGCATTGTGGTATGTTGAGTCTCGTGATAGAGATGCCTTGGCCTGGCTGACTGGAGAGGGCCCTACTGCTGTGGCAAGTGACAGAGTTGCTCGAGGCGAAGGAAGGGTATATTGCGTTTCTGATTCCACAGGAGGCTCAACGTCGTATAGCCCCGCCAGTACACATAACAGACTCTCTGTCCAAGGAAATAGTGCGCCATCCGTACTTTGTGGCAGTCACTAACAATGTCTCAAGATGAGGGGAGACATACCCAAGCATATGCTGGTCGTCTCCTTCACCTCGTTCGCATATCTCAATGGCCCCAAGGCCACCAAGTCGTCGTGAGAGCTTCTTTGCGGCCCAGCAAAATCGTTCGTAGGAAGAGTCACCTAGCCCGAAAACGGCGAAGTGCAATTCGTCGAAGAGGTCCGCAGGCAGGTCTGAACGCAAAAGCATGTTCCAAAGCGGAGTCATAGCTCGAGGCTCGACGCCAGAGCCAGTAGTCGACACCAGAAATATAACCACAGTTTCATGGATGAGCTCGTCCTAAGCTCAATGTCACTGACGGCGCTGACAGACATCGGCGGCGGTGGACGTACGGGAGAGTACGATTCCACATTCTGCGACCGACAGGGTAGAGAAATCCGTTTGAGCTGGCGAGACAAATAGTCTGCCGCTTCTTGTGCGTTACCACTTTCTGTAGCAAACAAAATCAATGGTTCGCTCATGGTTATCAGCCAAGGATGGCATATCTGATAAGCGTTATTTAGTGTGTCGATGACAAAGCATGACCAAGCGATCGGTGAGTATAAATTTCATCTTTTTCCCGGCAACGTTTTCTTCACTACTGCGACCTCTTAGACAGTGCCATGCTCACATCGAATACTATTCGAATACGTGGACATAGGCGATTCAGGTTAGCGGAGAGGAAGTGGATGGGAATAGAGCATGCAGGCTATAGCAATGGCTACGCGAGCGTCAGACCCTACCTACACATTTTAATACTTATGTATCATTTTTGCTATTATTTTTCGTGGGAAGCTTTCCCACCTTACTTCCCTTTTTGTCTTGGCTTTGAGTTTAGCTCGTCACGATGCGTTCCCGCCGCGTGCTTCACAGCTAACCTGATTGTGTGACAGTCCTCGTTGTTATCCGACGTCCATCATCCCACGAATCCAATTTCGACGTCTCCGCCAGGTCTCTGCCAACACCCACACACATCAAGTCCGACACCGTCCTCTGTGGCCTCAATCATGTGCGCATTTTTTTTACTCAAGGTTGTGGCGACCATGCTCACTGTCTGCAGCGATCCCTTGTGGCACTGCTGCTTATACACTCTCTACCATCTTTTCATCTGTGTCAACATGGGAGACCAGGCCTCTATCTTGAGCTCTACCATTGCCCAGGACTCAACGATCAAGAAAACGCTTCATGTTCATCGCTGGCGGCCAAGTCATCATAAGTGGAAACATGTTGTCATATCCTCAGATCCAAACGAGGGTCTCTGGGGAGGACGCCATACACGACCCCCAGACCATTTGCGTCTGATTACCTGGAATCTGGATTTCAACAAATTTGAGGACCAATCTAACCGCCTTCTCACGGCGCTCAGATCCCTCCAGTTCATGGTACTCGACTGCGGCGACGAATCACCTGGGCCTACTTGTATTCTTCTCCAGGAAATCACCCCAGCTGGTTTGTCCGCACTCTTAGAGACTGACTGGGTCCGCCAGTATTTCTATGTTACCCCAATTGACCCATCGAAATGGCCTGGCCCACACTACAACTATGGCAATGTCACGTTAGTGCACAAGAGCATCCCGATTTTTGGCGCTCACATCCTCCACTACGGCGCTACCCAGCAGGAGAGGTCCGCAATCGAAATCGACGTGCGCATGCGCAACTACACCCTCCGTATCATCAACTCTCACTTGGAGTCGCTCGCAGGGCCCACGAACAAATATCATCGTTTTCGCCAGCTCTTTGAGTGTGCGAAGCGCTTGAAAGACAATCCAGCGGGCGGGTTCGTTGCGGGAGACCTGAATGCCATCGATTCGGACTGGGACGAGAGGGTGTATGAGCGGGGATTGGTAGATGCTGGCGAAGAGTGCAGGGAGACAGGGCATACATGGGGAGATCAACGACACGATGGTCCCGAGGAAGCCAGATTCCCCAACTCCCGCATGGATCGTATCGTGTGTCACTACCCACAGGCCCTCTTTAGAGTAACAAATGTGAGGCGTATTGGAATCGGTCTGCGGCATGAAGCAGACTGGGTTAGTGACCACTTTGGTTTAGCTGCAGATGTTGTCAGTACGCAGACACAATAAAGAACGGACAGATGGATTGTTGATACTTTTGTACAATATGTACGATACATACCTATGAGGACTCTGTAAAATCAGAAATACCATACCGACGCTTTTAATCTCCAGCCATCCGTACACACTTACGTCCCACGGTGAGAAAGGCTCGTAGAGCGCAAGATGCATAACAAATGCATCAAAAATGGGATTCATGAGATAGAGTATGTACAGATCTGACAACGAGATACATCGGCAGATACCTGCAGCATTGCGCGTTACAACGTCTAACTAAGTCGGTCGTTAGCATCTCGAGCTAGTTAAGTAGTAGGTATGGGGTCGTACGGGTGTAGGGTAATGCTGGCGTGTGAAGATGTATCCAAGAGAGATGGGAAAAGGGCACTCCATGTATAGATCAACTAGAAAATCAGGAAGATGGGGGAAAAATCAATACGGAAGTAAATACAACTAATAAGTCAGTAATAAAGTGAGATGGCGCGGTAAGTAGTACATACACTAAACTGGGCCCCAGCTGGGACCGCCTGGGTGGTGAGGACCGGCACGGAAATGGGCATCCATCGGCATGTAACTTGGTACGGTGCGTACGCTGTCGTCCGTGTTGGTTTCGCCTTCGACAGTGGGTGCAGCGGTGATGAATGAGGGGTTGGCAGTGCTGATATCGGGATGCGTGCTGAACGAGCCATCGCTGGGTTGACGCTGAGGGGTGAAGACCTGGGGGACCGGTGGTACATCCTCATCGGGGTGTGCAGTCCTCCTTGACGCCACTGTGCTGGCAGCTAGCGAAGTATCCGAGTCTGATGCACGGACGACGGCAGGAATCTGTGTGGTCATGTCCATCTCTTCTTCATCATCATCATCACCGTAGTCTGACATCTCCTCTTCCTCTTCTTCAGCAGCCTCCTCCCTAAGCTCTGATTCACGGCGCTCTTGTACCGGCGACGGCTGTCCCCTCCACCTGGTCTCCTCTTGCACAGGGGATGGCGGTCCCCGGCGCCTGGCTTCTTCTTGCACTGGCGACGGTTGATCTCTGCGGTCTGTCGATCCCCTCATCCATGCCGCAGGGTGCCCAAAGGTCCAGTTTTCACCACTGCCAGACCCACTGCCCGACCTGGAATGACCCGACGAATGATGTTCGTCTTCAAGCCTAACCATCGACCTTGACCGTGGGCGCACGAGCTCCAAGCTGCTCCTTGACGCCGACGCAACGAACGACTGCGCGCGCTGCCTGGCAGATTCAACCCGAGAGCGCGCGCCGCTAGACGATGAGCCTGATTGAGAGTTGCTGCGAGAGCCATGCGGCGACGAGGATGATCCTGTCGTCGTCCTGCTCCGATGCACAAACGATGGTCGTGGGCTAAGACCAGACGAGCGTGGCGACGTCCGTGCCGACAAAAGACCAATGTCATCTCCGCCGCCTTCTTCAGACTCGAAATCCCCACTATCGTCAACCTCGAGCCCGATGGGCAATTGGGTAGCATTGCGGGGTAATCCACTGTCTGTCCGTGTTCTGTCCCGTGCATGGCGGCGTGCATTACCTCCTCGAGGGAAGTTGACTGGAACGGGACTGGGTGTGGACGGCGCTGGTGAATGGGGCACAGTGCCCGCCCTGGGCCGATTGGGGTGACGAGGAGGCATGGGAATTCCACCGACACTTGACGGGCTGACACTAGCAGACTCGGAAGTTGTGTAATGCGACCGGGGGGAATGCGAGTCGGTCGATTCTCTGTTTGTAGCCGATGTTGCCTGGGAGATCCGCGACTGCAAAGACCGGCCATTCGACGAGTGCGGCGTCATATGCGAGCCAGGAGAGCTGCTGGACGCCCCGGATGTACCGCGCGTCGGTCGGCGGAATTGGAAAGGGTAACGCGAGTTGACGGGGGCGCCAAGACTCGACATCGACCCAGATGCATGTCCAGAAGATGGCTCCGGGCTGGTAGTCGCAGCCATCCGCTCCTCTTCAGCATCCTCATCGTCTTCGTCCAAATCATCATCGTCAGTGTTCGTGGTGGCCTTTTCATCACTCGTCTTCTCTTCTTCTGGCAGAGATGGTGATGGCGGGAACGGCACCCGCTCCTCATCCGAAGAGACTTGGGCCGTGCCTTTGGTCACGAATGGGTAAGGAAGAGCAGATATCGGCGCGCCCTTCTGGGGACCAATGTGTGCGTCACGTGAAGGCCCAGGCTCTTCAGATGGAGGTCTTCTGAAGAAGTCATCTGCTAGCACAGAACGTTTCGCTGCCTGGGTGAGGTGGGCGTGGGGACCCAAACCCACCGCAGCCATGACCTGCTCGGCTATCCGCTGATCCTCTGAACCGGCCTCCGATGCCCTAGTGAGCCCATACTTCGTAGTTATCAAGCAGAAGTCGAACAACTCTTGAATGCGCTCCTTGGTGCATTCTCGCCAGTTCCACAACAACTCGGACTTGTCATCGTCATCCATGAAATCCTTGCGCGACGCCATCGCTTTCTCAAAGTCGTCTTCCTCCCATCGGTATCGAGGGCCGCAGATGCCAGCACAACATTGTTCGCTTAGGACCCAGAGGCCAATCCTATAGCGTGGTAACTTAGTATACGCAAAACAATGACGACGGGAGGCATACCAACTGTAGACCAGGACTAGTGCGCGCCAGAAGATCCAAGCAACGTTTGTGACTAGTACGCCTTTTGAGTACCCTGTGAGGCTGCCGTCGTCATGGAAAAAAGTCCCGTCCCTGGAGCCGAGCCCACTGTCCGCTTGGGCGACACCGCCGGCTTGAGGGTTCCAGAATGTCAAGAGCAGCGCAAGACACAATCCTGCGCGAGGCAAAAGCAAGCTGACTGTCGGCAGATTCTGCGCATAGTACCAAAACGTCTCTGCGAGCCCATCGCGCATACTGCTCCTCCATGCAGCCAGTCGGAGATTCTGGAGGAAACAGAACTTGCTATACGATGAAACGCACACAAAGTTGAAGGCGGGACTTGAGGTGTAGATAGGGTAGATCGCTGGGCGGCGAATGCGCCAGCGACGGGCGAAGGAGTAGACAAGCTCGTAGATCATGAAGACGCCAAATATTTGCGTGAACCAGCAGAATAGATATGCAGCAGCAGCAAGCGACCAGCTGCGACCAGAACCCGAAACGCCGGGCGCCTGGGGTGTCGGATAGAGCGCTACGCTATTCAATTCATCAGTACGAGCGGAAACTTTGGTGGATTGACACGCACTCGATAAGCATAAAGACAGCATTGAAGTCAAAGTAGGTTTGTATGGGAAGATGGGCAAATATGAAGAGGCGGAATACCCAGAAGTAGGTGCGCACAAGAATGGACTCTGAACGGATGTAGTCCAAACGGAGGGCGGTAGAGTTGAAACGGGGCTTGATAAACCTGCCTGCGTAAGGGTCATTGAGTAGCGTTGGAGAGGCCGCTGCGCCGGTAGCGCGCGACCAAAGTCGTTGATGGAGGGCATTATTGCTGGGGACGCGTGTGTGGTCTGTAGGGACGCGTCTCTCTTCGCCGCCGAGGGCTGTCGAGTCCGGAAGACTGACGATTCGCACGGACCGTGGCGTCGCTTTCCGGCCACCAACGACCGGGGGCGACGATGGTCCTGGCGTCGCAGGCAGATCCGCGGGCAGTACTGCAGTCGACGACTGGAATGTTGAAGCAGGCGCCGGTGGCGGTGGTCGTTCCGGAAGCCAAGATGGATATCCCTCCGAATCCATACGCCTGGGTGACGACGGGGATGAATGCGCGTTGGTGCCGTCCGTCTCGACACCGGCCGGGCTTGCCGGGCGCGATTCCTCTGGAGCCTGACGCGATGAGCGCGAGAGAAAGCGTAGTAGATCCATGGGCTGGGTGTCGCGTATTGAATTTTATGGTTTTTTTGTTGGCTATGGCACGTTCGAACTAAATTGTGCCGTAGAGAACCACAAAGGCTGTCGGTCAAGAACGGTGACGACGACGACGACAGCGACGATAGCAGCGGACTGTGAACGCGCGAGCCTCGTGTTGGAACGGCCTCGTGGGCTTGCCTTTCGTGGGAGAGAGGGAGAAAGCCAACCGGCAACTCTTCCGATCCTTCTTTTTTGATGGACCTGGAAATCAACCTGACCAAGCCCGGTTTTGTGCTGCCAGTGGCCAAACGAGTAGACCAAGACGAGACCATTGCTTGTAGGCTCTACTTTCTCAAACTCCTCCCACTTATGGATTGGTTACAAGTCGTCCAAATTCGCCTCTTTCAGGCTGGAATAAACGCAGAGTCATATTCAGGGTCTACTTCTAACAATCAGGTTCACCGTATCCGAAAACCAACCAAACATCCTGAACTAAGTATCCTCATGTATCTCGAGTTAGAATGGAGAAAGCGATCGATCGACAGACGCGTCGACGCGACGCGCTACGCGACACCCCAGATGAAATACACGCCTTTCCGCGGAGGCATACTTGAGACCACAGGAAATGAGAGCATCCGTTACGTAATCACCCAAGTTGCATTGTAGGTTTGGTTCTGGCGCAAATATGAGCTCGTTCGACTCCAAGTCGGAAGTCCCACTGCCATGAGAGTCGAACACCCATGGAGAGCGAACATACCCCGACATTATTGACGGCGCCACTGACATTCCCACTCCCAAAAGAGATTCCATCATGCTAAAGCGTGAACTTTGCCTATGTATATGAGATGTCTACTGAGCGAGGCTTTGAAAGCTCGAGTGTTCGCAAACTCTTACAAGCGGTATCGGTTTATGGTGTATACGTACGCTCACGGGCACGACAATCATTGTTGGTTAGTAGACGAGGCCGATGTTCCTGCCATCAAGGGAACGTAGATGAGAAAAAGCAGGAGGCTGACCTACATGCAAGCTCTAGTTGATTCAACTCCAAGATCTTAATGGGCAGACTCAGCATGGGACTTAAACACGGTCACGTGACAGCATCAATCCTTCCACGATCTGTTTGATTGTACAGCCGTTACATATCCTCACACCACTTGCAATCCGATAGCGAGCTTTCTTGCAGTGGCAGGGGGCATCTGCATATATTCACGCCGGAGCCACTAGTACTAAGTACGATTTCAGTTGACTAGACATCCCTCGAATGGATGGACCCCGGTATGATGCCCATCAGAGTTCTCAACCAGCAACCCACTCCAACCTACGATTTCCCTGGGAGTTCAGACACCGCGAAGGAGTACTTGAGTATAGTTCTTACTGGCTGAGGCATCTTGGGAAGTTGGAGATACTAGTAGCCTCGGGTTTCCCCGCATTGGACATGCGATATCGTTTCAATGAGAAAATTCATCGGAAATTTTTACAATGGATGATTAATATTAAGGTACGCATACTTGACCGATACTTGACTGGGGTTCGAGAAGAACTCTCCTCTTCAAGCGGATAAGTAGTGTGTTTTCAAATCCAGGGTTAATACCAGGTATCCTCACTAGTATGCTTCATTAGAGCCATGATGACATCCACGCTTGCTTCCGAGGGTTTGAGAAGGAGAGGACACCATCTTCTTGCCAACATCATTGCAGCAGACGTGAGACTGCGAGTAGCCAGTCGGTCGAAGGCGGTAGTGGTCGCCGAGGTCATATATCGCCTACTTCTGCCAAGCCATTTGAAGATGGAGCGCACGAAACGCGTCGCGCTGCCATAGGTCTATTATGTAGTATGTACATATCTGCAGATCTCTATACTGAGCGTTGTACTCAGAGTCACCCAGGCTAGCGCTCCTAATATGACCGACAGTTTACTAGTACTTATGAGGTCGCGTGTTAACCAGCTGGCTAACCTTCAGCTGGTTACAAGTCGAAGCTCTACTGCATCGATATCTCACGGTCGTCGATGCCAGTTAACCTTATTGGATTGTCGTGCCGAGATCCCGCGTGCCCAAACCGGTCCGATGCTAATAGGACGGCAACTGCCTCAGCCTTTCTCAGGCCTTTCTTGCATGTTACGCCCAAAGATTAAAGGAGCTTCGACGGCTTTGGCAGCCTTGCATGCCTCACATTTTAGCTGCATCAAGTTTGATCCGTCACTCTGAGACTCTGGCGCATGAAGGTGGCCCATTGGAGTACTTGGCTGCCAGTGGCATGCGGCATTGCGAGCCAACTCCTGTACCTCCATTTCGCAGAGTCGGGCTTTTGTGTTTTACAGGAAGGTTCAATATATTCCTCCCCGGTCATGCACATGCCAGCCCGCCCATCGCCCGCGCGGTAAGGCCCTTTTGGGACGCGCCGGGGGACTTCGAGAATCGAGAGCACTTTGCTGCAGCAGCCACATGGAGTTTTGGAGTCTACGATATGCCGCGCAGCGGTCACCATCCCGGCTGGCCTTGCGGCGAGAGATGGGCCGGGGCATTGCGAGGCCGAGTCCACTTTCAGAGATGAAGCTAGTAATCGCATTGCAATGGACAACAAACACCTCTCAATGGTCGCAACTACGTCCAGAGACCTATCGGGCCTTGGCAAGCTTGGAAGTGTACTACAGAGCTCGAAAACACATTCTCGACCAGCCCAGTCTTGACGTTATGCTGGTGAGCGCATGTTATGAGTGCGTTCGAATTATCGCTGAAGCATACAGATTTGATTTTGATTCGATTGCCAGGGGTTCCTTCCCAGTTCCTTTCTCTCTGATTCCACGTTCTGAATGAGTTCTCTAGCGCCACGCTACTTTGTCCGGGGTTCTTCGCTTCAGACCGAACCTTCTCAAGATTTACTGGATATGCATATCCCCTCTGCGTAAAATCGTCAAAAAGTGTACTCTGAGCTTTGGAGTGTCCGCCGCTGTGCTCAGCAGGCTAATCATCTACGAGTACACCCAGACAATCCTGTAACCTTGGCCTGAGTATCTCTCTCTCTCTCTGTTTGCAAGTTGCCAGTGCGTCACTTTCGCTTCTTTTGCAGATGACGGCAATTCTTCATCAGCGGTCGGCTAAAAATAAATCTCCCCAGTGAGGCAAAACTGTTGTTGCCTTTGAACAGGCCGACTTGCCCCAGGTGCTCCGAGAGTTTATAAAAGCCCGGGTCTTCCTTCACGAAGCAGCCAGACTTCTTACCTACAGTCCCCACTTCCCCACACTTCCTTTCCCCGGACGCGACGTCGTGCAAGCGCTCGTAAGCACGTCGACAGTGCTCTTTTTTTTGGTGTCGCACTAACCTCGTTTTTCATTTCATAGATGGTTGTTAAAGACGACTCGACCTCAAGCGACAGTCACGTCGAGGCGACAGTCCCCACGGAGCCCTCGACTCTCGCACCGTCTATCAACGAGAAGCACGGCCTACGTCCAGAGCCCGAACACATCGAGCCCCACGCAACTCGCAAATCTACCCGCCCCGATGGCAAAATCGAGCTCAGCGAAGAGGAGTGCTACCGCAAGCTCGGGTTTTGCTTTCCGACCTGGAAGAAATGGACCATTCTCAGCGTCATCTTCATTGTCCAAGTCTCGATGAACCTCAATACGTCCATCTACGGCAATGGTGTCGTAGCCCTCTCCAAAGAGTTCGATATCAGCCTTCAAGCTGCGCGCGTTGGCCAGATGATCTTCCTCGTTGCATACGCATTCGGCTGCGAGTTATGGGCACCCTGGAGTGAGGAGTACGGACGGTGGCCGGTTCTCCAGCTCAGTCTGTTCTTCGTCAACATTTGGCAATTACCATGCGCGTTCGCACAGAACTTTGGGACCATCGTCGTCGGCCGCTTCCTCGGCGGTCTGTCGTCCGCGGGTGGTTCAGTGACATTGGGGATGGTCGCCGATATGTGGGAGGCGGATCGTCAGCAGTACGCCGTAAACTTTATCGTGCTGTCTTCAGTGGGCGGTTCAGTCGTCGGACCAGTGGTCGGTGGATTCGTCGAGGAGTATCTGCACTGGCGATGGGTTTTCTGGCTGCAGCTCATCTTTGGTGGATTTGTGCAGATCTGCCATTTCTTCCTTGTCCCCGAGACGCGCGCCTCTGTCCTCATCACACGGGAAGCACGGAGAAGACGTAAAAACGGCGAGACACATATATACAGCCCCGACGAACTCAACCATGAAGGCCTCACAGTCAAGAAGGTCTTCTCGATCTGGACGCGTCCGTTCTACATGTTCCTTACCGAGCCAATCGTCCTGTGCTTGTCACTGCTCTCTGGTTTCTCGGACGCCTTGATCTTCACATTCCTCGAGTCCTACGGTCCTGTGTACAAGCAATGGGACTTCAGCACAGTCGCCATTGGCCTGTCGTTCCTCCCGCTTTTGGTCGGATACTTCATCGCGTATTTCTCATTCATGCCATTCCTACAACGACAAAGAGGCATAATGAAGGTATTGATTGATTGGCAATACGCATACTTCATTGTACTGATCGCATTCGTCAGCGTGGCGGCGCCGAGGCATTAGTACCAGAGGCCCGCTTGTATTGGTTATTATGGAGTACGTCCCATTGGCTTGCCTCCATCGAACCAGGCTGACCCATTTCCAGCGGCACCTTTGGAACCCATTGGTCTGTTCGGCTTTGCGTGGACCAGCTTGGGCCCGCCCCAGGTTCATTGGATTGCACCCATGATATTCTCTGTGCTTATTGCAATTGCTAATGTTCGTCCGATTTGTCTCCCTCGCGCTCGCATACTCATTCGACTCTAGTTCGCGATTTACATGGCAACTATTGATTACATGGTTGCGGCCTATGGTCCCTACGCGGCGTCTGCGACAGGTGGCAATGGGTTCTCGCGCGACTTCCTTGCTGGAATTGCTGCAATGTACTCTGTCCCATGTACGCTATCGTATTTCCCTGTGGTTGCTCCTTTTCTGACTATTCTGTGTAGTCTACGAGAACATTGGCGACCGCCTCAAGCTGGAATGGCCGACGACAATACTGGGATGCCTTGGCATTCTTGTTATCATCCCAGTGTATGTCTTCTACTTTAACGGTGCATACTTCCGCGATCGTTCCAAGTTCGCCATGACCCTCGAGTCGGAGCGCAAAGCTCGTGGCGTCCTGATTACCGCGGAACGCGAGAAAACAGAAACAGAGCATGTCGAGCATTCCAAGGCGTAGCTGTGTCGTTGTGCTGCCCGGTCTGTTATTGACCTGTATTATTATATGCGTTTGCTTCACGATTTTTCACTTCCCAATGTTTAGTTACGTACGGTTGTTGTTCGCTATCAGCGCTTCACAAATGCAATAAACACAATGCACAAACATTGCATCGTGTCGATATCGCAAAGTTCGAATAGAAGGACATCGTGAAAGTCAGATAGAAGATACATCAAGATTTCGGTATGTATCCTGTCCGGAGCGATCATCCGTACGGTCTCGCAGACCGAAATAGTTCGGGCGCTGAACTTGTAAGCCTTAAAGAGGTTATGTACACGTGTTGGGCACGCAAGCCACAGTTGGTGACAGTGAAGAGACCTACGAAGGAGGTCGTCCACGTCCGTTGTCCTGTAGCATGCGCATATCCTTATGTAATCCAGATAATTAATTTCTAAAGCGGCCGTCAATCAGCGGCCCGGGTTCCGAATGTCGATCACCCAGCTTTTGCTTCTGCCGCCCATCGTTTACTTTCATGGTTTATCTGGTCATTTTATTCATATCCCATGGGAATAATGCTCTTCAGAGCTCGACGCGATCCAGTGTATCATGCTCAAATGATTGGCGCCGACTTGAAAATTCGTTGATATTGTAGAAGCACTTCGAGCAGCCCTAGCCTATGTGTGGCTGGAATCAGTCCAACAGAGTCCAAGAGCTCTGAGCGCCAGAAAGTCCGAAGATCTTACCGCTTGGCCGTCTTTACCCCTGCTGCCAAGATATGTGGCGGAGCACGTATCTACATGTGCCTAATGCTTCGCCGGGTCACCTGCTACGGTACCCTCGGAAGCCATGAGCGGAACAAAAAGTCACCTCTTTCCCCTCCATTGCATTTCGAGTTCCCGAAGCTCACTGTATCTGCCATTCTTCTCTTCTCTCTTTTATCGCGTCTCTCTGGTGGTCCTGGTGGTCTTCGAAAGCCCACTCTGCTACTACCTTGCCATAGATTCACCAACTATCGCGCGAGCGTGGCATAAGCGGCCTGCTGCATTCCCTCATCCTGGTCCTGCGAGCCACTATATGGGAGACGATCAAATACCCAGCATACATATGACTGGGATATGGACCTCGCCCTTATCCCTACTGTGTGTGCTGCATGTGGTCCCTAGTAGGAAGTGTGGAAACGCAAAGATAGCCACTGGGTCCGATGTGCTATAAAAGCATTGACTATCTCAAGGGACTCTCGACGACCCAGTCTCCCCTCCCGTCATGGCCACGGTCCCTGCGCTTGAGAAGGATAATTCCCTCAATGACAAGGAGGCCTTTGACGAGAAGTCGCAAGACAATGTCAAGGCCGTAACCTTCACCGATGGAGACGAGCATCCGCTTGGCATTACTGGCCTCGAGAACCTTGGATCCAAGGATGTTGGGGACGTCTTCGAGGGACCTCGCTTGATTGATATCGGAGTCGATGGCAAAGAACGTCCCATCGGTAGGTTTCATTCAATATGTATTGAATGCTACTGACGACTGATAACCGCATAGAAAACGATATGGACTATGCGACCCGTCTACTGTCGCTCGACGACGACCCGGACCTTCGCATTTTCACCTTTCGCATGAGCTTTCTCTCTCTGGGGCTATCATGCTTCGGAGCAGTCCTGGGTCAGATCTTCGTATGTCGCGAGTTCGAACCCAATCACGCCAATTGACACCATGATGGCTAGTACTTCCGTCCCCAGACGGTCAGCGTGTCGGGGCTCTTCCTTCAGATTATTTCGTACATTCTTGGCAGGGAAAGTGGCGGGTTTTTCCCACGCGCACGCCGTCGTCCTGACTCTTTGGGCAGGTCATGGAGGAGGTCATTCCTGGTCCCGGAACAGCGGTCACTCTTGGTTCGAAGAGGTTCGAGATTCCTGACAATGCATTCTGGCGCTTCATGAACCACGGCAAATTTAGTACGTGCAATGAACATCCTGGGCCGCTTAGCAACTTATTTTTGCCTCACAGATATCAAAGAGCATGTGGCAATCACGATAATGGTGCGATATTCTGCTGCATGATTGGCGCTTTGAGCCTGTTGTAGCGTTGTTCACATTGCTAACGATTGTGTGTAGTCCACTACCGCAAGTAACAGTGCACTGGCGATCAGTATTTTTGCCGCACAGGAGTTGTACTACAATGTCACGCCCAACGCTGCCGTTGGGATCTTCACCCTCATCGGATCGCAGTTGATTGGATATGGCATGGCTGGTGTTTATCGCAAGTAAGCCAGTCTTTTCCATTAAAATCCTGCTTTCTTACGCTATTTGGCGACAAGGATTCTCGTGTACCCGACGTTTGCGGTATATCCCCAAGTTATTCCCACTGTCCAGCTCTTCGATGCGCTTCACCGTGGCCACGAGAGCATCATGCAGCGCAAGCGCCTGAAATTCTTCTGGATCGTCTTCATCGGCATTTTCATCTGGGAATGGTTCCCCGAGTACATTGCGCCTACCCTCACAGGTGTCTCTATCTTCTGTCTCGCCAGGCAAGACAGCGCTTGGGTCACCCGTATCTTTGGTGGTGCAGCTGGAAACGAAGGGCTCGGCATGTTTTCTCTGTGCTTCGACTGGCTCTATGTCGGCGCTGGTGGTGGAGACATCGGCTCCCTGTTCACGCCGCTCTCAACACAGCTGTCGTTGTACGCTGGGTGTGCAGTTTGCATGTAAGCGACAGCGTTCTCGATTGTCACCGCATGCTGATACCTTGTGATAGGATTGCATTCTGTGCTTGTTACGCTGGCAATGTCTGGAACACGCAGAACTTCCCCTTCCTCACTCAGCTACTCTTCAATGCCAATGGTACCCGGTACCAACAGCTAGATATCCTCAACGACGACTATACTCTTAACGAGGACAAGCTCGCCGTCGTTGGCCTCCCGTGGTATGCGGCGTCACAGCTGCTTTACAAGGTGTCGCGCACAATGTACATTGGTGGTACGTAATCACCGTATCTGGTAACTCTGGCGTCGAAGATGAACGACTTTTCAGCTGCCATCACACACTTCTTCTTATGGCACTCCAAGACGGTCTACAAGATCATGCGCCAGAAGGATGAGTGCAGCGACCCGCATTATCGCAAGATGAAAATCTACAAGGAGATGAGCTCTTGGTGGTACTTTGGTATCTTCATCATCTGCCTGGGCATGTCGTTCGGTACTACCTACGGAGCGCACTCTGGGCTTCCTTGGTGGGCACTTATTGTTGCACTCATTTTCGCATGGATTTTCGTTCCTATTATTGGCACCGTGGGTATTTCCTCTGGATTCTATCAACATCTTCTTACGGCTTACAGCTATATTGCACGGTCGGCTACGGGCCAAGTATTGAGAACATGGTACAAATGGTGGGATTTTCAAGCGCGCGCCATTAGCACATACTGAAGAACTCATAGCTCGGAGGCGCTCTTGTCCCTGGCAAGCCGGTGGCTAACATGTACTTTACCTGGTATGTCAAGCTACGAAAGAGACGAGCTATGAGCTCACGAACATGTCAGCTACGGTTATAACCCCGTCTCCCAAGGCCTTGCTCTCCTGAAGGACTTGAAGATTGGTCAATACACAAAACTTCCTCCTCGCGTTACATTCGCGGTGCAGACCGTCGGTACCATCATTGGTGGCCTGTTGAACTACGCCATCATGCGTACTGTTCTTGCAAACAACAGGGAAATCCTGCTCGACGTCCAAGGTTCGAACGTGTGGTCTGGTCAACAAGTGCAGGCCTATAACTCTGCGGCCATTGCATGGGGTGCACTTGGAAAGCCTTTGTACGCTACTGGAACCCGCTACGGCGTAAGTCGCTCTCTACCGCTCATATCGTTTGCTAAAGAAGCGTTGCTACAGTTCGTCCCATACATGCTAATCGCTGGTCTCGGCTTCCCTATTCCATTCTACCTCCTGCACAAGAAGTTCCCCAAGGTTGGGTTCAACTTCGTCTTCACCCCCATCCTTGTCGCCGAACTCGGATATCTGTCGGTCGGCATCAACTCCAGCGTCTTCACCTCCTTCCTCCTTGCGATTTTCTCCCAGTATTATCTGCGCAAGTACCGTGCAACCTGGTTCCGGAAGTACAAGTACGTCTTCTCACGTAGTCGATGACAAGGACGCTAGCTGACCATGGTGCCCTCAAGCTTCCTACTATCCGCTGCGCTCGACGGTGGTACCTCCATTATGGTCTTCATCTGGACCTTTGCCGTTGGAGGTGGTGGAGGAAAGGTTACGTCCTTCCCTGTGTGGGCTTTGGTGAGTAGTTGCATGGCTGGCATTGTCAGCGCTCCTAACGTCGTGTTACAGAACCCTGGTGATGGAAAGAACCCCGACTACTGCAAACGGTTGACATGAGCAAACGTACTTGAGCCAAGACAGTATATTTGTACAAATAGTTGGTATTTTAGGGATCGAGGAATATTCAAAGAAGGGTTTGACTGTTTGACTGTTTGACTGTTACCGTTGAGATCTGAGAAACGGTGCCCGACTTTTTCGAGCCCGCGTACTTGGTCTACGGTGACATGTAGGTCGACAATGTTAGATCAGAAACAAGCGTACGAATAGAACTTCAGTGATAGCCTACATAACATGGGATAGAATATAATACACATCATTCCAGGAGATCCAACGAAAGACACTCGCACTACCGCTACCCTCTGGCCGGCGCAATAACACCCTGCATCTGTTCCATCTGAGGATCCAGCGTGACTTTCTTCTTCTTCTTGCTCTTTGTCTTCGCCGGAGGCTCCGCTTCGCCAGTCCCATTCACCCCATTGACTTCCTTCCCTCGCTCCTTCTTCTCCTTCCCTTTCTCCTTGGCCTCTTTCTCCTTCTTCTTGTCATTAGCCTTCTTCGACTGTGCCCCGGTCGCTCCAATTTGCCCTAGCGGACCCATCTTCATCTGCGCTGGCGCCGGCACTTCGTCCGGCAAAGGAGCATCTCCAGGAGGTACAGGTGGTTGTAATGGGGCACCGTCAGGCGCCATGAGCATCGGAAACCCAATTCCACTCGGCTGAATTTTTGCTTTGTACAATGGCTGTAGTAACCCAATTTGGTCGGGGATTTGGTCAACAGTGAGCGGAAGCAACGGAGGTGGTGGAGGGTATAATGGGGGCGGCGACGCCGTGCGTACGGGCGCAGACGCGTTGTTCCGGCGACGGCGCAAAAGTTTCTTGGGTATAGTGAGATTGGATAGCCCCAGTTCTTCAGCAATGCCCAGCTCGCGTAATCCAAGGTAGTCAACCCCAACGGCATCAGCAAAGTCACCCCTACAGGCACAAGTTAGTAGCGAAAAAATGACCGAGGGGAGCACAAAACGTACAAGGCTAGGATACCAACATCTTCCTCATCGTCATCCTCGAACATGGCCTCATCGTCCATTGTGACACCACCAGACGCTGCTTCGCGGTAGGCGCCAACAATCTTGTTCTCTAGCTCCCCTAGTCTGACGCCGTATCGCTCAACGTCGTCCCGGACATAACGTTCCAAGTCCTGTATCCGCGTAACGCCGCTCTCAAATAAGGTGTGCAGAATGATTTCTTCGGGCGACATTGTCGATCCGTGTTTATCACAAAGGAACTTTATAGTCCTGCCAACATTGTAGAGGTAGTCAGAGGCCACGCTAGCCAGCACATCCAGTGTACTCTTCGTAGTACCTATCCGTTAGTTAGCAGGTGCGTGGACTAGTTAGATGGAGGCTTACCTTGGAACCCCGCATGTTCGAGAACTTTGGTTCCCATCCACCGCAAACATTGTTCCCCACTACGTTCGTCAACTTCAGGCGGCGTTGGCCATGGCACATCCTCCGGTGGATCATCTACTTCGACAATATCCGGTTCATCCTGAACCTCTTCGCTCAGCGCGCCAAATTTCGCATTGGTCCGCCGTAGACGTTTGATGGTGCGAATGTTATTGTTCATAAGCTTGAGCATACCGTTACCATGGGACGTGGGTGGGCGCGCCTTTCTTCGACGGGGGCGCTTCGGTTGAAATGTTGGAGGGACACCATTGACCAGCACATCCGGGGTGCGCATGATATTCCACCACTCGTCTGGATCTTCGACGGCTTCTACACCCTCTTCCAGCTTTATGCGCTTGCGAGGTCGTTCACCAGCATCATCAACAGGCTCGGGGCTCAATGGTTCGGGAATACCTGCCTCCCGCTGCAGGAAATGGGCCATACCCTCACCCGTCCGTGGTGGCATACCTTCCAAGCCGCGAATTGTTCTTTGGGGAGGAGCCAAATTGAGTCTGAAGACGGGGGCGTCTATGCCTTTCCGTTTCGGCGTGGGAATAGTAGGGTCGGATCGCTCTCTGCGGTCGGTGATATTGGCCAGTAAACGACGGGCCTTGATCTTGAGACGCTCAACGCATTTATGGAGATGATGACCCTCGGTTGTGTTGTACATATAGCAGTTTCGCCAGATCTTTTCCAGGTCTGCATTGAATTCAGCCTTGGACCTGTACCCTTTGGCCCTGGCCTTTTTCTGCATTGTGCCAAAGTCCATGGGGTCGGTGATGACTATAACAATTGTGAGACAGGACAAAGATGCTGCAGATGACGCACTAGTAGTATAGTCCGGGAAATCTGTCTTGGATACGGGGCGGAGGAACGCGTCGGCGTCGTGATTGTCCTACGCGTGAATTAATATTTAACAAAGGTTCATTGTTTCACAACACGCACGAAAGTGGAGGCCCTCAGTTCTGCAAGTACACTCTCGATAGCCTCGTAGAATGGCTCGACTTTGTCACCAGACTATGATGATCGTCAGCGCCGTTGTGGTCAGCAATGGTGGCGACACCGACCCGTTGGTCTTTGACATTCTGGAGAAGAAGCCTGAGGTCTGAGCTGAGCTCTGTCTGCGTAAGGGTTCGCAGCAGATTCTGGAGTTCATGAGTTAATAATGCGTGGCGTCTGGGGGGTTTGCGAGCGGCTCACATTCATCGCGCGATGACCGTTGTTGTTTAAAGGGCCGGCAAATGCCGAATTTTACCGGCCGGCATTAGACTCCGAAGAGCATTTTGCTCGCAAATGTGCCGCCGGCACAGGTAATGCTCTTTCCTGCGTTCCGCGTCTCGCGCGTCGCCGTGTCCGTTACACGATTCGCGGCGCGAAAATACAGCGCCGTAGCATCCGACACTGCTAAAATCCGGAACATTGCCATTATTGCTCATGGTGAGCAGCCAGTCTGGGCAACAACTGCAGCCCGTGCTCACTTTCCCCAGTCGACCATGGCAAGACCACACTCGTTGACCAGCTTCTCCGCCAGTCAGGCGCCATCAAACGCATGACAGAGCAGGAGCAGCTTTTGGCAAAACCCAACTCTGGCGGCGGCGACGACTCAGTTACCGACGGCTTCGTCACTCGGCTCATGGACCACAACGACCTCGAGAAGGAGCGCGGCATTACTATTCTCAGCAAATGCACCAGCATCAACTACCAGGACACGCTAATTAACATTGTCGACACACCCGGTCACGCGGACTTTGGCGGAGAGGTGGAACGTATCATGAGCATGGTGGACGGTGTTGCCCTCGTCGTGGATGCAACGGAAGGCCCAATGACACAGACACGCTTTGTGCTCTCCAAGGCTCTCGCCCGCGGTCTCAAGTCAGTCAATATCTCTATTTCCCTACATCACCAGCTCAATTTTGTAGGCCCCTGGTTGTGATTAACAAAGCTGACCGGCCCACGTCTCGTATTGCCCAAGTTGAAAGTGACCTGTTCGACTTGTTTGCTACCCTCGGAGCCTCCGACGAACAGATGGACTACCCTATCATGTACGCCTCCGCCAAGAACGGTTGGGCCCAACACGAAGCTCCCGAAGTTGGCATTGACATCCCGGAAAACTACATCAACGGCATGACTCCCCTCTTCGACCTCATTATGGGCCACGTTCCGCCGCCGACGCATCTTGATCGCACGAAGCCATTTTCTATGCTCACCGTCCAGATCGAGACCGACCCGTACGTCGGTATCATGTATCTTGGCCGGATCGAAACAGGGAATATCAGCATTGGCGACAATCTTATTGCCATTGACGCAGACGGCAACAAGGTCGGTGATGGCAAGGTCAAGAAGCTGTTTGGACGCTCCGGTCTGGAGCGCGTCGAGCGCACAAGTGCGGCTGCTGGCGAAATCATCTCCATTGCTGGTATCAAGAACGGCGGTGTCAACGTATCCCTTGTCGATCCTGAGGGCTGGGGCGCTGAGGGTCCTCAGCCGCTGAAGACTACGCCTATTGACCCGCCAACGATCAGTATTTTCGTTTACCCTAACGATGGTCCTTTTGCCGGCCGTGAAGGTAGCAAGCTTACCAGCCAGAACATCCGCGACCGTCTGTTGAAGGAGTCTGAAACGAATGTTGCGTTGAAGGTGCTTCCCGGCCCTACCTCTGAGTCTCTTGAACTCCGTGGGCGTGGTGTCCTCCACCTTGGTGTGCTTTTCGAGACTCTGCGACGTGAAGGCTTCGAGCTCCTCATCGGTCCTCCCAAGGCTGTCATGAAGCCTGACCCAGAGAACCCCGGTCGTATGTTGGAGCCCATTGAAGAGTGCTCTATCCTCGTCGCCGAGGCCTATGCCGGCACCGTCGTGCAGAAGCTGAACATGCGCAAGGGTGAACTGATCACATACGAGGCTGCCGAACCCGGATTCGTCAAGATCGAAATCGACGTTCCCGCGCGTGGTCTCATTGGATATATGGCGGGCGAATTCAAGAACGACGTTCATGGAGAGGGTACACTCAACCACATCTTCAAGGGATACCAACCGCACAGGGGAGCCATCGATACAGGACGTACTGGTGCCCTCATCTCGATGGCACAGGGAGAGTCGTCGGCATACGCTATCCAGCCCCTTCAGGCGCGCGGTATCATGTTCATTCATCCTCAAACCAATGGTGCGTATCTTTTCTGTCCGGACCAGTACGCGTACTGATCCGTGCTCCCAGTTTATCCTGGTATGGTCATCGGCGAATGCTCCAAGTCGGGCGACATGTATGTCAACCCAACGGCGAAGAAGCAGCTCACGAACATTCGTGCCGCGGGTGCGGACGAGAAAATCGTCATTTCGTCGCCACGCATTATGACTCTCGAAGAAAGCATTGCCTACATGTCGGACGACGAACTCATCGAGGTCACACCCCAGAGTGTGCGTTTACGAAAGGCAATCCTGGACCCTGAGGCTAGGAAGCGTGCGGGTGCGACGAAGAAGCGGTAGGGAGCATGGACGCTGGAGGCGTGCAAAAGTAGATAACGCGGAATAGCATTAGACGCACTTATTTGTATATCAACAACTAATACACTTCCTATCCCCTCCCACAACGGTGGCTCTGATTCTTGTGGGACACTTTGTGCTCACGTCTTGCAAGATTTGCACTTCGGCGTATGGCGGAGGGTTATAGGACCAGAGGGCATTCGAGCCTTGTAAGAAAGAGTAGGGTTGTCTACTACCTCACGGGTTTATCGTAGTTTGTGGACAGTACAAAGTCTAAGTCCAGATAGTTCTGCTGAAAGCTAAAGTAAACACGGTTACATAGTAACCTCCCAGTCTGTACGTATATATTTCCTCTGGTATACATACATTATCGCGCATTACAGGAAGAAATCAGTCATAATGTTATCGATCCTAATAGCGCCATTAGCCTGGTCAACAAGGACATAGATGTGGGAACGTACGCCATATCCTGGACCCATTGAGGCTGAAATGCCGCAGCATCCAGCCACACTTGTAGGTCATCGCCTTCGCTGCCTGTCGTCTCCGGTACTGCAGGCCACAAACTGTCCTCTGGCGGGTCCAGCCCAAACAGTGTTGGATCCATCTCCCTCCAGTTGATTTTCTTCGATGGGCCCACATTCTGATGCACCGACATGTAGCCCGAAGGCGCTACAAGCAGTGGCGACGATGAGGAAGCAGTCTGGCTGGCAAAGGGGATGTCCGATAGCACTCGAAGTGTTTGGCTGAAAATAGGTTAGGATAAAGGATGGGATAGGTAGGGTAAGCGAGAACGTACGCCATGCGTCCACACATGTCGAAGCTAACCACACGGAGTTAGTGTTGGATACTGGGGTTAAGACCAGACTTACTCTGCCTGATCGCGTTGGAGGACATCAATGAGCCGCCACAAATCTTCGTAGTCCCTGTCGATGGCAGTCTGGGACGCTTGTTGTAACCGACGCTTCCTTATACTAGTCACTATGATAATTCCTGCGCTGAACGCGGTCATCTAGGAGGACATTAGGCCGACATATCGTGCATGGATTTAGGGCGTACATCAAGAAGAATTAGAGGGTATGTGTACCGCGTCTTCAAGGTTCCCATAAGACGACTCAGTGCTCTCGCAGCAGTGAGGCAAATCGACATAGACGGAAGGGCATGTGCAGTGTGGCCATGCACAAAAGAACGATGGATGACCATCAACAAATCGTAGTAACCCAGGTATAACCAGCTCGAACTGCTGCTGTACACTGTGTCGTGGTGAGGGTCCCAGCGTACTGGGTATGGTAAGTCACGCTGACAGAAGATATGTAGAGAGCCGACATACGGTGTTCAGGAATAGCGTTGAACCACGCATTGAGCATAGAATCAACACGGGCAATATTTGTGGAAAGTTGTGCCTCAGATAGCTGCCCAGCTCTTCTTGGGCGCCGCAAATTCGTGTGTACGTCGGTGATAATAGGAATGAGGCGCAGCTCGTGAATGAAGCCGGAGATTCGAGAGGGTTTCCCCGGTGGTTGCTGGAAGTTGTGTAACAGGTATTCATCATCGCAGTCGAGAGGAAGGTCCAAATCAAAACTAATAGGAAGAAATTAGATTCCGAACAATGGGTCAAGAATGACAACGTACTCTTCGTCCCGGATGGCAAATGGTCTGTCATAGTATAACGCTGTTTGTCTTTCTTGGTAGAGCAGAGTCCATACAACGCGTCGCTTGATTTCCGCTTCGACTGTTAGTTCTCCCTGGTGTCGGCGGTGCAAGCCCAAATCCACCGCGTAGCGTATACCCACCCCGATCATTGTCCAGCATGACTGGGGAATAGAGGTACCCATGATGAAGGACGAGTACAACTAAATAGCGCGGAAGGGTTAGAAGAAGGATTTGGAAATAACGCATAGCAACATACGCAGCAGAATTGAACATCATACACAGTTGGACTCAGCGTGAAGGACTGTGTTAACGTCTGCGAGAAAAATCTCCAGCCACTGGAATGCCGGTGTCCGCCTTCAAGGAGGCAGCGCGGATCATTTGTACATCGCGAGGCGATGGCGCATACACACAAGACGACTTTGGCAAAACTGTCGTTGACATGGTGGAAGCCTGCGGCCAAATCCCGGCGGAAAGTAGGTTCATGTAGGACAGGGAGGTGGGTCGCTGGGTAGGCGAAGAACAGGTCGACGAGGGTCGCCATTAGGTCGGGCTCAGGAAAAATGAAGGTCTGAGGTGGTTGCGAGACGCATTGGGACTCCCACTGCGGCTGACATTGAGCTCGATGGCGCAATCAGGGAAGGCGCACTCACTGGGTGCATTGTCCACTTCTTGCCGGCATTCATATCAGGATCCATGCCCTGTGTCGTTTCCAACAGTTTGGTGATGAAGTAGACATTACTATTTGGGCCAAAGTAACGACCGTGCTGGTTCAACTTGAGGGAAACCCGTTCCATGTCGTCCACCAGCTGGTCAAGATCAAAATCTTGTGTAGAAGGGCCAGCCTCTGGTTCATCATCGTCCACAGAGTTCGGAGCTGCAGTCATTGTTCGAAAGCCATCTGAGTCAGAGGAACGCGAGTCGGCCCTGGTAGCAGCTGAGTGATGCAGTATTGTGAGGGAAATGTGGTAGCGCACCGCGAACGCTCCATCTCTAGCGCATCCTCCAGCTCACGAACCCGCCGCTTCAGCAATGTTACTTGTCTGGAACTGTTGGACAATGAGACTCTTGATCGTTGTGATTGCTGGTACTAGACACACTTGTTTGTTGTATCGCGTTTCTAGTTTTCGTTCAGTATGTGCAGCGAGAGGTAGAGAGAGAGCATGGAGCACAAACCTTGGGCACTACATCATGTGTGCACGACTATTGAGAAGTGTTAATATAGCTGCTGCGTGTTCTTGGATCTATACACGCACCTGGTTATTCATTCGACAATTTGTGCATTCTTTATTTGGCTGCGTAGCACTATCACCTGGTGGCTGGGTTGTATAGAGGTCCCGAAATAGAGAGGGATGTTGTACGAACAGCGAACTGAGCAGGCGAGGGTCAGCGTGTGTGTTTCCAAGGACGCAGTCACTCTCACTTTTTCTCCGTCTGCAGAAATCACAAGAACCACTGAGACGCTTTATTTTGGGGCGTACGACTGGTGGATTTGGAGAGTCCATTGCGCGTGTTGAGTCGGTGGATGCGGCGACAGTGGCTTTGTTGCGTGTTCTAGCGTTGGCGTGCAGTCCGACTGGGCGTATATGCGTGGTGGCAGGTGGAAACAGGGGGTCGCATCGACGTTTATGAAGGCGTCTCCTGGTTGAGCCTGTGTGGTGGACACAGCCCCAGTTCAAGCATTATCCGCGTCGCTGAGGGTGATTATTGGAAGCGAGATCTGCCTGCCGTTGTGATCCAATGTAAATTTAAACCTCCGGCGTCTTCAGCCCTCGTCGCCAGCGCTGAAGCCACTTACCGGCTCACATCCAGTCTTCAGAAGCATCGCGCAGTCGGCGGAGACAGTCTGGGGGAAAATTCGCCATTGGCCAAACGACAATCAGGACCTCCACCCGACTCGCCTCTCTGGTTCAATGAACCCTCTCAGTCTGCGCCGCAGCCCGTTCAATTGTACTTGCAATCTTCTATGAGAAAATGCTGTGTCCACCACCATCTTCCGCCGTTTGTGCTCTAAGGACCAGGGATCACTGAGCACTTTGCCAGTTGTTAGCGTTTTGGAGACGCACTGGGCGCGCGGATATCCTCCCAAATGACTGGGAATCCATAGCCGCTGCAGTGAAATGATTTCCTTCATAGAAGACTCGAGTACACAACGAGAAAATACGCATATATTCAACTGCGCCTCTTATTGTCATAACCTGGAGATAAATACACGCAAACTATGTTTCTGACAGAAACTCCCATCAGCATTCCTGCCTTCCCTCCACAATGTTACTGTCTCTCGCTCATGCCCGTTCCCTCCATGACCCGCAATGATTTCTTCACGGCCGTCGCCATCCTACCTCAAGCACTTCCAACCAAACCTAGGCCTGAACGGCCCACTTAAGTAGTACTCGTTGACGGCTATAGACGGCACTTTGGCATTGCATGATCTCAAAATTCGAGGCTTGAACATCCCAGTCATAGCGCTGTCAGTCATTGAATGCATCCATCATACGCGTAGCGGACCGCCAGTACCCGCCTCGTATAAGACGGCCCCGACCATAGTCAGCTGATTATCGCAGGTACATCGCCTCTTCCATTTCCTACCATCATGTCCGCCCAAACCCAAACCGAAATATTCGTCTTTGGACTAGGCGCTATCGGCTCATTCTATGCCTTCATCCTGAACGAGGCGGGGAACACCCAGGTCACCGTTTGTGGTCGGTCAAACTATCAAGTCCTCAAAGATCATGGAATGACTTTCAAATCCAACCTTGCCAAGTTCGGGACGAAGAACAATTACAGATTTCACGGAGGTTAGACGATTTTCTACTCTCAGCGACTGAACTGGGCTAACTGGTAGGAAGTCGTCAAAACTCCTGCTGAAGCATCCTCTTCGAAATTCGACTATGTCGTGTGTGCAAACAAGGCCATTACAATGGACCCTCCCGTCTCAGAGCAGATTGCGCCAGTGGTCGGCGAGCACACGTGCGCACCATTACAATCTTTCCTTTCGTCTCCAATCGAACAAGACACCCAGCACAATCATTGTGATCCAGAATGGCATCGGGAACGAGGAGGAATTCCAAGCTCGATTCCCAAACAATACGGTGCTCTCGGGAGTGGTGAGTACATGATATCGCTGGTGTGCTCATGTTGCTCACTCTGAACAGACTTGGGTCGGTGCAACTCAAGTAGAACCGGGAACCATCATAGTATGTGTCACTGGTGTCCGTTAGACGGTTTTATTGACCTCTAGTGCAGCACAGAGACAACAACAACATGCAATTCGGCTGCCACTTCAGCAAAAACATCGACAGAACCCAGGAGCAAGCACGACTGGATAAAATCGTGGACATCTTTCGCGCAGGCGGGACTGAAATCGACGTTGTTCCCGTTATTGATGTGTATCGCTGGAAGAAGACCATTTGGTACGCGGACGGTCCCATCGCGTTACATTCTCACTCATGCCGCATGCGTTCGTTCACAGGAACGGCTGCTGGAATACCTTGACGGCTATAACACAATGTAATACGCGCGAACTTCTATCTGCTTCGCCTGCAGGCCCTGTCGTTGCGCGCGCAATCATGGAAGAAATGGCGTCCGTCGCCCACGCTCAGCTCGGCGAGGCTGCTGCTGAAATCGACGCAAACTTCATCGACGAACTCTTGAACCGTCCATCGGTCAAAGCGGGCATATACTCTAGTATGTGCCAGGATGCAAAGTTCAGCAGACCGATGGAGGTTGAGGTCAGTCCATTTGCACTCATGGGGGATGGCCGTACTCATGTTCTTCTCTAGGTTATCATAAACGGACCGCTGAAGAAAGCAAAGGCATTGGGAATCAAGACGCCTACGCTTGAGACAATCTCCGCCTTGATATCAGCGATGGATTGGAGGTTCAGAAACGGGGTTACTGGTCCACCTTGAGTAATAGCATCGCTGTTGGCTTGATACCTGACGAATGCTGCAGTATACATAATGAACATCGTTGACATGAATGTGTGAGCCTCAGGTGTCCCTTTGTTCTCCGGACCGCGCGCACCGACGTACCGCTATTCAACATCGTCCATCCGAATTAAATTCCCGATACGTGACCGACGCGTTGTTGTGCTCGTGCATTTCATGTGTGTACATATGCACTTACCATCCGCTAGCACATAGTCGCTAAGGTGCAGATTCTCTTGAACACAGACTTCCTGGGCGGCTCACCTCGGCTAGCATGCGTCTTCAACTGTACGATTGAATCAGAGCGAGCGGAACACAACCTCAAGCACACTGACGGTGCATACTAAGGGCAAGGAGGCCATGGGGTCGCGTCGGATCTTCTACGGTGGTTTTGTGAGACGGCTCGCCCACGTTACGACCCGCACTTCTGTGTTCCTGTATGCTTCCGTATGTATATAAGATACTTGGTATATCGCTACGAGCCCCCAAGCTGCCCGACTCTCCACCATGGCCAAAATCTCGGTTGCAGCTGTACTGGCTTTCCTCCCGCTTGCTCTTGCGTGGAATACACTGACCGTGCCGCACACTGAGGACGTGGATGATACGCCCGCTCTTCAGGCTGCGCTAGCGTCGGGGAATTATAGTGCCAATGCGACTATTCTCTTTGAGAAGGGAGTGCATTACAATATTTTTACGCCCATTGTATTTCCGACGTTTACCAACGTGGAAATTCGCGTCGAAGGGAATTTGAGCTACCCTGATGATATACCCACGGTTCAAGGTGAGTTCGCAATTCTACTAAGTACAGAGATTACTGTCGACCAACTTTGTGTTTGTTTCAAGCCATTGTTGCTTCATCGGTAAGTGGTCTCAAGCACAGCAGGAAAGTGATGACTTATTCCGCATCTCCTGGCAGAGCTTCAGAGGTCATTGGTACGGTCCATGGCCTTGGGCAGCGAGTTACTCGACTCAACGTTGTAAAGGTTCTACTTCTCCGGAGGAACGAACGTCACTCTTCGCGGAAGCACCGACCCAGACTGGGGATGGGTTGATGGCCACGGACAACAGGTGGGAACAGCTACATATGTAATGGACGCTGGCTGACAACACACTTGGGTAGTGGTGGGACACAATGGAGCAAACAAACCGTCCTCATGGTTGGAGTTTCCGTGGTATAAGTGGCGGAGTCATTCGCGACATGAAGCTCTGGAAGGTACGAGCTTGTACCAACCTCCGCAGCGTTTTTTGACGAAATAGATCATAGAGTATTGCCTGGAATTTTGCCACCAGCGGATCTTCCAACCTGCACGTCTTTGACAACACGATCTTGATCAAGTCGGACGCTGGAGGTGTAAGCAACTCGTAAATTACGAGTATACAAAACGCTCACGGTTCGCTATAGGGATTTCCTTTCAACACGTATGGTCTTTTGCTGTGTACTTTCCCCTTAACTGATTCTCTGTATCCTCGACAACAGCGACGGTGAGCCCGAATTGAACTCCACACGGATCGTAACTTAACTACATTCCCTCAAGGCTTTTCGGCTGGAGGAAGCAACATGCTCTTCGAAAACAACCACATTGTGAACGGAGACGACTGCATCACCGTCGGCAATGGAGCCAAGGATATTCACTGGCGGTAGGCATCGTTTCCCTGTTGTTCGCTCCTGTCCAATTGAACCAAACTGCACAGTAACTCGTACTGCGAAGGCGGACACGGCTTGTCCATTGGATCTCTTGGAAAGGGCGGATCAGTCGCTGACGTCCAGAACATCTTGTGAGTCCTATGGTGTGCGTCTGCTCGACTGGACGAGACTAACATCATGATGTTTCCAGAATCGAGAACACGGTCATGGTGAGAAACCTGCATACTGAGAATTCGTGGTTCCTGAGAATAGCGAATTAGAAAAACGAGCTCTATGGCGCGCGCTTCAAGAGTTGGACAGGCGGCAATGGGCTCGCTAGGAAGTGAGTGCCACTCGCCAATCGCGATCACAGTGCACTTGGATACTGACTGCTGGACTAGCATTACCTGGCGCAACATCGAGTTCATTGACGTTCCGTTCCCTGTAAGTACTTAGTCTTTCTTGAAGCCTTCGTCGTTTAATGTTTGTACAGATTTATGTTACCCAAAAGTATGTTCCAAGACGACTCCAGCCTACTACAAAGTGAAACTGACTTTCGCGCGCCATCAGCTACTGGGACCAAAATGCACGGCACGCTTTACCCATTCTCGTAACTTCGGCCTGACCCGTTCTCTTTAGCTTGGACCCAAACCGAATTCGACCACCCTCAATAACACCCACATCGATGGCATGTACTTTGAGAACTTCTCCGGGACAATTCTCGAGTGAGTTCGCGTTCAAATGCCAGGACGAGACATGAGCTAATAATGAACTCTTGCCAGTACACCCTACGTCGAGGGAACTTGCGTGAGCGACCCTTGCTGGTACTACGTTGCGAATGCCACGGGCAAAGAGGTTGTTATCTTTGACCTGTATCCCGACACCGGTAGGTCTCATTTCGAGTTATCATCTTCCGCAGTATTCCTAACATCAATCCAGTCACCGACATTCACACCAAAAACCTCTCTGCCACCACAGAAACAGGGTCCACCGTCGATGTTATGTGTGATCCTGCCACGGTATGCTCTTTTTCCAGACGCTCGTCCAAAACTTAGGGACTCATGCATCTTGTAGATTAGCAATGAGGTTGGTTTCAAATGCTGGGACGGCCTCTACATCCCAACAAACGCATAGTATGTAAACACACCGGGTGCATGCTGATTCCTGAAAAGTTCTACAAGTATATACATATTATGGTACAATGGTATATCACATCCAAGAAGAAATAACTTAAATCCGAAAAAATCTATGAATGCCCTTGCTCACAGCGAATCCAACACCTTCCTGCCTGCCCCGCCTATCCCTCTCATCTCATCCAATGCACGGATGCTTGAGGCATACCCCGTGCGAGACCTCTCCGCCTGCATGGCGCACAGCTGGGTGAAAGCAACACAGAAAGCGAACGAGTCATTGGGAGACGTCCTGGGCTTCAGCTCATCGGGATATCTCATGTCCTCGCAGTAGGCGACATAAGCCTTGATCCTGTTGAGTAGCATGAGATGCATATACTGGTGCTGCTCATTGGGGTCTTCTGGGTCCGGAAGAGATGCAGCGTACATCCTGGACGCCTTGTCCGTAATATCGCGTGCATTCTCGGGCGATTTGCGTTTCTTCCTATCCTTCTGAACGTTTTCGGACCCCTTGGCGGCTTTGTCTCTGGACGTTGCGCTGCGCCACTCGGTCCAGGATGCGTGGACGTGTTTTTTGACCTGCAGGAGGAACACATTGCTCTTCTTTGCCACAATCTTGTCCTCGGGGAGAGTCGAATGAGATACACGGAGCGAGTCCGTTAATGCCGCCCACTCCTGGAACATAGGGTCGTCCGCCGTGGTCAACTTCGGTTCACATTTTTTGTACTCATTGAGCAGACTGTCCGCGAGGTGTTGTACGTGAGCCTTAATAACATCAAGGACGAACCGGCTGTTGTCCTTGGGTGGGATACCCTTCGGGTCAAAGCAAAGAGGACGTCGGACAAACTCCCTGCTGTCTTGTTCGAGTATGCCGGACCGGAGGACATATCCCGTCTTAGAAGAGTCAAGCAACGTATTGAACCTAGAATGCAGAAAGGTCATGAGTAGTTAGTGAACAAGAGTTGACACTCACTGATAGGCCAGGCGTATCGCCTTGGGATGGTCCGCACCATGCTGGTACAACGCATTTTCGTGCATAACCGAATATCTCCCAACGTTACCATTGGTCAACCCCGTCATAAGTGTGTTGAAGAACTCCTTCTGGGCTGCACGCACATCCACCGCATCCAGTAAACGTTGACAAAAAGATCCAACATTCTCTTTTCCTCGAGTGAAATGGTCCTCCAAAAATTTATCTGGTGGCGGACTCAAAGGCTTGTTGATAAAGCCGTCAACAACCTCTTCTAGCCAAATGAGGAAGGCAGTATCTAAGCCTGTGTCAAACCGGAATCGGGAAGTTCATGAGTTATACACACCTCCATCGAAATCTAGGCGGAGAAAGTGAGCTACCTGCCTGACTTCAATGTAATACAAGAAGCTTACCTCCGCCACTGAGTAGCTGCATGAAGCTGGTCGACCCTTCAACGGGAATGACAATCACGTCCTTGTAGTGGTACAGTTCATGCTTGTCCACAACTGTCACCTACAGAATCGTTACTTGAAGCTCGTGAATGTCAAATGCGGGCGACTTACCTTTTGGATGTCGTTTGGCAGTCGTATAGGGTATCGACCAATCTAAATGTACGTGAGAAACAACGGACGCGTGGGAAAGTCAAACTTACGACTGCCTCGCCAACAGGGATATTTCGAATCATTCGAGTCTTCGGGTCCATGAGCGGCTCCGACGAGTAGAAGAAAACTTCGCCAGCTTTCAAGACGTGGTGTGGATCTGGAATATTTGTTGGTCCACAGGGCGTAAACAACCAAGCATGCGTACCAGGTATCACAAACGCCTCGCGCGACGTGCCCTCTGGGAGAGGTATGCGGTACTCGGAAGTCGAGGACGTGAGCACCATTTTAATCAGGTTATAGATCTTTTGGTGGAGGAAGGCTGATTTTGCTGGCGTGTATCCGGACTGGATGATCTCAACAGTCACCTCGGACAAATTGTGAGGTACTGGCAAAGACTAAGTCAACCCGTAATCTGAACAAGTAATGGAGCTTACTGCCGCTGGAGGCACTCCTTCCTGTGTATACCTGTGGTTCCTCGTCTCCCGCATTGAAGGTTTCATCGTATTCGTTATTCTCCTTGAATCTGCGCCTTGCGACACCCAGCACTCTTCCCATCCCAGCCGCATATCGAGCTACACGCTGGCCTGTTATTGAACCTGCCCGTGCAGCTGCGTCCCAAACCTTGAGGGGTGCGAGCGGTGAGGTCTCACCGTCCGCCATAAGCGGCCTGACCTCTCGCTCAATTCCATCTTTCATCAAGCTTTTGAGAACTTCGGAAGAAATACCGTTGTGCGAGAGGATGATGATGCTTTGCGAAGACAAACTGACGGTGCTCGGTGGGTTACCGCAGCTTACAACATCGAAAACCCGGTAGGACCTTTCATACGGTTTGACGTGGTTGATTTTATGCTGAGACTTGCGAATCCAGATCTTGGGTTTGAGACCTTTATTGTCGTTGGGGTGCATGACCCAAAGGCCTTTATTTCCCGCGATGCGTCCTTGTACGGCTGTCGGCTGTGCGTGAAGTTCGAGGTTGAACGTCAGCTGGGTGAATGCTGCCTGGTTCATGTACCCGCAGCCGTCAGTGAGCAATTTCTCGGCCGGTGCGTCCCCCTTGCTGATGTCCCAATCTTCAGCGACTGAAAAAAGTCAGATGCGTGCCTATAAGCAACAGGAATGATAATACCTTCATCGGAGATATACTCGATATCATCGGCGTCAAATTCAATACCGGGCACTGACGTCGACAAACCAAGAACATTTCTAGTGACGAACTTGGCCCAAGGCTACGAGAGAGTTAGAAGGTAGAAATAGGTAAAATTCAACCCTCACTTGTGATTGATTCAGCGTGGGAGAATTATGCCATTCAAAGATGGAGGCATAGGATTTGCGAAAATGATCGCCCAACGACTTGCAGGAATCTCGCTCATGGTTTTGGTCTGTCTCCACAAGATATAACGACCCTTCCTTGGACACCCAGGGCACGAACATGCGCCCACATACGACGAAAATCTGACGGATGTAGTTTTGGACACCCTCCTGGCGCAGGAGCTTGTCGGTGACTGAGAGTTTAAGAATGCGCCGTGACCCAAGATAGCGCGCAAAGCGGGTTGAATTTCCTCGTACCATCTCGAGTGGCTGGAGAACGACCTTGTACGTGTCATCCGGAAGCTGCTTGAGATGGGCAAGTTGCTGGATCCGGCCTCCAAACCATCCAGGCTCTCCATGGAAGTTGCCCATAACCATGCCAGCACCTTGATTCTCCATGATAGCTAGCTGCTCGAGACGAGCTTGCTTCCTAGTCAATATAAGCTGCAAACAGGTTCCGAGTGCAAAGTGTGCATACCCAATTTGATATGCACTTGCTTCGTCTAGGTAGCAGGGACGGCCGTAAACTATGCTTTCGGTCTTTGGCAGAATCTTGTCTTCATCCCCCTCGAGGTCGTCAAGCTTCGAGAGAACATCATTCCAGGTCCAGCGGCCACACGACACACCCTGAGCGAGAGTGTATTGTACAGACCACGCTATGAGTTTCTCGTCCATGGACTTTTGCACGGCTTTGTCGTGAGCAATGATGGAGACTGGTAGGTCGACCCCATTCTTGAACATGTCTTGGAGGAAGCTGGAGGATGATTGCGACGAAACCACTGGCTTCTTTTGCATATTGCCTGTGGATGTGGATGGTGCATGAACCATTTCAAAAGATTCGGATCGAGTGGCTTGCAGTGGCGGCGGCGGCGGCAGCGGTCGCTGGCGTGCTGGTCGAGGTCGAGGTGGGGCTGGGAGTGGTTCTTCAGAGGAATCTCTCGTCAAATCAATCATCTCAGCATCATTGGCGGGGGCAACAGTGCTTTGAGTGGAGGGAGGGGTCGTTGTATTCGTGAAAGTGGCACTCATGTTGGGTAACCTGCGCTTGGATGGTGGCGACTTTGGGTGAATGTTGGGCTCACGTTTCTGACCCCGTGAGGAGGGCGATGGCTGACTGCGTCGTATTGAAGCAGGTCGCTGGCTCACAGAGGAGCCGTAAGAGTCATCCTCATCGGAGGTCACGTCTCAAAGGAATGTTAATACCATGTCATTCTTGGCAGCAATGGATATTCTACCTATAGTAGCTGAGCTCGAGCTGTCGGTAGCTTCGCCAGCCGGTTTGGAATAGTAAAAGGCGATACTGGCATTCTTCGGCGTTCTCCTGACAGAGGATCGTTGCGTGGATTGTGATGGTGTCGCGAGAGATGCAGACGAGATTGCCGATGTCGCGTCTCGTTGAGTATGCCGTGTGCGTTTTGGAGTTGTCGTCCTAGCCGATGAAGATGTTGCTTTTTGATTGTTAGCTCCAAGAAACGAATGGCTTGATTGCACCCACTATTCCTAGGGCGTGTCAAAGCACCACCACTACGGTTTGCCGACTGGTCCTACGGTCGAGTAAGTACCGCTCAAGCGAATAATCTTATTTGAACATTACCATTGATCGACACTCAAGAGCGCGAGGACTGAGGCGCCCCGCACGCAGTGCTAGCACTAGGACTGGTGGGAATCACAGTGAGAGTCGAACGGTGAGTGGATTGCACGCGCGCGTCGCGATCGAAGGGTCAGCGGCAAACACCGAGGGGCATACATACTGGGCAAAGTTGGCCAGCTTCAAGCGAGTTTGCTCCTGTTTTGACGACAGCGTATCTAACGCGATGCGTGCATACTGACATACGGAAACTGGATAGTCGATCAACATCCAACCAGTGTCAAGCCTGTACGCATAATGCACCGTGTCCTTGTGCGACTCTTTGTGTGTTTGAAACTGTGTCACATCGCGCTTCATAGCCTCAGGTATATCCAACTAAAAAGACACACTCAAATGATCAGCCTTCAAGCAATGACGGTAGGTCACATCACGATGCGCCAGGCTGTGAACACAAGTACTTGCTTCATTTGAACGAAACTGGACCGCCTGGAACGAGTATCCAACAATCAGCGACGTATATTACAGGTCTACAACACATGTCATGAGAGGAGGCGTTGACGTGCCACCTATGCTACAGGCTCTGGAGAAGGCCCTTCGTCATCCTTCTTGTCTGCACCTTCCTCCTCCTTTGGCTTCTCTTGGGCTACGGCAGGGCCATCTTCGACGTTCTTCGTCTCTACATCCTGCTTATCACCCGATGGCTGCAGTATGGGTGACACCACATTTTCTAAAGAGACTGGCTGGGCGTCAGTATCAGCTAGTGCTCGGAACTCTGCAACATACCGGTCTCAAAAACCTTCTCATGGGGCTCGCTGCCTTCATCCTCCTTGGGTACTTCTGCTGCCAATGGTGACCCAACATCCACAGCGTCAATGTCAGGCGCTGCGCCGCTCAGAGTTTCCTTCGACTCAGATGGTTCTATCGGAACGACTTCTACTGCAGAAGTGTCTTCTACTTCTTGTGGAGGTCCAGCGAGATCTTCTACCGCTTCGGCAAGCTCAGCCTGTTCCGACTCAGGCTCAGTCTCCTCGTCCACGATCGCCGACTCTGGTACTTCTAATGTTGTGGGTTCAGCCTCGAAGACTTCAAAATGTTCCACATCTGGTTGAGCCGCGGTGGAAGAGGACGCAGTAACATCTAGGTCATGCGTAGGAACGACTGGCGCATCCGTAGCTGCCGCCGCCACTTCCGACTCTTCTGGCTGAGTGTCGGCCAACGGTTTCTCGATAGGTGAATCTTCCGCACCCGGTTGTTCAACTTGGGGCGGGGATCGCTCAGCCTTAGCCAGCTCCTCCACAACAGACTGGGCCTCGCTATAGACCATAGTGTCTGTGCGGTTGCGTCCAATCTTGCGTGGGGGGTCGCTCCGCAGACCCGGAGGATTCCTGTTGTTTTCGTGCTGTTGTTGCCAGTCTTCGACGCGTTCTTCCGTAGGCATGTCGTGAGGGTCGACGCCAGCGGCCATCAGACGCGGTGGCTGCACGTCGGAGTCGTCGTGGCGGGATGGAATGACCTGGAATTCGGCAGGAACGAGCTCGAACTTGGTGGTGAGGGCTAAAAATCTTGCGTAGAGTGAAGATTCAGCTTCCGCCTGCTCAAAGGCTTCGCGGTGGTGGAAGTATGCATGCGCAAAGATACGCCCGAGACGACGAGCCAGAGAAGAGAAATGGCGGTGGGACATTTTATCTATGTGAAGTCTGTAGGGAATTGTCAGCCCACAAACGCCAATTCATCTTGGAGCGCATCGCATACCGTGAAGGGAAGATTCGGGGAGAATTGAGGAGCGCGGTCGCGCTGTCAAGCGTATGCAGGATGTAATCAATGGCACAACATTGCTGGAGGCAGGCATAAGGAGCAGCCAAGCGCGTTTGGCGGATGCAAATACCTCCATGGCGCCCTCCGAGCCGTGGGCTACACATAGATATAGCCATTCGCCGGCCTTCATCTCGGGGCATGTAGAACGATTGCATTCCTGCTGCAGTGTAGTAATAAGGGGATGACTGAGATCTTGCGCGAGGCGTCTATGCTTAATGAGATATCATAGCGTACATAGAAAACTAGCACACGCACCGTAGTTGCTCATAAATCCAGCACGCCTCGTCAACGACAACCTCTTTCTCCGGAGATTTCTCCTTTTCCGCGGTTTCCTTGTCTTCAGAGGCTTTTCCGGGGACAGAAACTATCCTCTCCACGTCGTGCACGTCAGAACGAATGAGTAGCGAGATGAACTCTTGCAGTTGGAACGCGCTATCGAGAGAAGCAAGCGGAGGTAGAGTCTTTACAGGATAGAAAGACGATATCCGCGAGCCTCGGAGTGGCCGTTGGATGATAACCGCCATGACCGTCGTGTCAACCAAAGAGTCGTCACAAGCGTCACGCGTATTCATTGCATTCACGATCAATGGCAACCCTGGCAATAAACTCCATTGGGCCATGGATTGCCTTTCCCAAATTCAACACCGCACGTTTGTGTAAACTTCTGGGTGAATTTGGTGTGTGTCAAAGCAAATTGAGGCTCGCATACAAATACTGTCTGCTTACCAGGCGCGTCCCTTCGTGGACCGATGCAGCAGCGTTAAACGTAAGTACTAGCAATTGCTCAAAGCTCTGATGCGTCCAACCCACCGAGATTCAAAATTCGAGACAGCAATGCCTAGGTTCGCCCCTAGCTGGGGAAATGGTTGGGTATCATGAAAACGTGGGATACAAATTGCTGTGAGTATTTAAGTTATAATGCTAGATACAAGTGAGGGTAACGTATAGCGTGCAGTGGTCTAATGTAACGGATGGTGTAATAGATAACATATTGTAATGTGTATGGCCCATGAGAAAAGGAAGGAACAAGCATCTGGTACAACAAACGTAGCAATGCGTGTGAAGTCATCAGGGAATAAAGGAATGGTATCGTTGGACTCGGATGGCATCACGAGAGAAGGAATTTCTCCAGGGCGTCGAGGACGAGATTGGGGTGGCTGATAGTAAGGTCGTGTCCGCCATTAGGGACGGTTATTAGCTCGGAGCGCGCGCCCACAGGTAAGAGTGCTGCGATTTGCGATGCATATTTGAAGGGAACGGTAGTGTCCTGGGTGCCATGGATAATAAGGACATCCCTGCCGCTAAACGCCTCAGACCGGAAAGACGGTGCTAGTCCACGGATAGGGCCATCGCGCAGGGAAGACCCGATCGCGGCGTTGAAGCCGGGCAGATAGGCTGCCTGTATCCTCACAATCTAGGGCACGATAGCAATTAGGATCACTTGAGAAGTTGGTAGTTGAAGGGAACTACCTCTTGAAGAGGGTCTACGAACGGACCCGGCGATGCTTCGGTAAGATGCTGGACGAATTTCTGGACGAGCAATTAACCATCGAGCTTGGCATGGATCGAGCAAAGGGATTCCTTACGCGGATTGGCGTGCTCGACGTCACTTTCTGCACAATGGGAGAAGACATCACCTTCAACGTGCGCGGCAGGTCAGAAGTCTAGTGTACTTATGTTGAGAACTGTATAGCTGCGCATTGGAATCGTACGATACCTCAATTATTCCAGTGGAAGAGATGAGCGCAACTTTGTTCTCAACTAGCTGGGGGAAAGTGGCAGTGAATGTGCTGGCAATAGCACCCCCCTGTAATACCGGGTCAACATCAGAGAGCGGTATGTGTAATTTTCGGCGCACCATTGAGACCCCGACTACGGCGGCCTTGTTCCAGCCGACATGTTGCATGAGCAGAGCTAGCTGTACAGTGTACAAACGCGTGTCGTATGTCGTTCTCGGTGCGTCCGAGTAGCCACGTCCGTAGAGGTCTGTACTGAGGTAAATATCTATGCCAACACCGCCTATAAGCAAACACGCACCATATAACAAGACGTGATGTCCACGGGCTGCCAGAGTGGGCGCAATGTCCTTCCATATAAGTGCGGGAACGGAGAGACCGTGTATGAGCACAATCTGTTCCGTGGAAGCGCATGAGCGATCACTGTCATCCGTTCCCGACGCGATTGACGCACCTTTTGTCCTGTTTGTGGTCCCATTGTCCAATAGCGAACCTGCGCGCTTGGTGAGATCACCTCTCAAGCTTGCGCTATTCCACGGAATGCCCGCCCAGAAACGCCAGATATCAGGCTCACCCTTCCATGGGGAAAATCAACATAGTCTCCGCCGGGGTAGAAGTCCTCAGGATATATGTCCCACGACTTGCAGTGTTTTGGAAGGCTGGATAACGACGGATGCACGATAAGGGCATCTGGCGGTGTAGGAAACGCGACCAGCAAATACACAGTAAGCAGCAGAGGCGGCACAATTAGAAGCAGGTACGTTAGACAGTGCATGGCGCGGGACGCCATGATGGCTATAGAGGGCGTCCAGTTTTCTGCGTGATGGTGATATCAGCCTTGTACGTCGTCGGAGATGGTCGTGGTGAGCAGAAAAGAGCGCGTGCAAGTGAACCCAGACTCGAAATGTGAGGAATCAATCGGTACCTGAACGGCAACTTCCGCTCAACTTTCGCGTGACTTCAGTAGCCTCGACTTTCTCAATTCGCGGTGACATACTACAAGCCAGCCTTGCTCACTTTGATCTATTTCCAAGGCAAAACACCTGCCCGTTGGAAAATCGATGAAACCGAGCGTTCTGCAAGGTCATTTCCAAGGACGCCTCCGACCTTGAGTCTACAAGCTCTCAATGGGCACTTGCGAACGCGCAGATGATCAGTACCATCGCGAGACGCTTGGTATGCTCATTTGCGACTTCGTCGGCGAAAAGTATGGAAGTATGCATGTGCTGTAGGCGTCAAATTAAGCACAGAGGCGCACGCATCTCCCAAGCTGTACGAGTTGCTGCACCATTGCAACACATGATCCAAGTGAGTCCCAGGCAGAGAAAGACAATGTGATCCCCTGTCGTTGGCCGCACACCTTAGTGTGCAGGACCGCTTCGACGCAGCGCACTAGTCGACCCTTCTTCGTTTCCCCAGAGCTTGTGAGTTGGCATAAACCTCTGAACAACTAGCTTTCATCGCGGCCCGGGTTGGAGACGGCATAGTCACGACGATGCCTGGTAGTGCGAGAATACTCCTCGCACAATGATGTACTCAATGAAGAGGGATGGTCCCGGAAAAATCCTCTTCGCACAAGCGCAGTGCGAATTGAGGGCGAAAAACGCCCGACGTTCGAAAGACACGCCGAGATTGCAGAACAGGCTGTGTAATGCAACAAGTCTGAGTCTTGAAGGCTACATAATTTTTATGTGCAGTGCTTGTTAAACATTAAACATTGAGGCTTGGGGGAGTCGCCGCTGCTCAGGATTGCTTTAGAAGAGATGCCCACCGACTGCGACATTACTTATCATGGTCCTAAGCTACTCTTCGTGCGGAGTGGTTATCGTCAAGGACACAAAGGCTTCATCGATTCCTTGGGGACTTCAATTGAGGGCCACAAGGACATCATGAATTCAATTGGTTATAGGCAGTTGAGGCGGGTGCCACTCGTAACCCACTGGGAAATTATGGTCAGGTTCAATATCTGCGAGTGAAACACTACGGCAGTGTTACAGCGCTTTGCGAAAAGATGTAGATGCTGGAGCGTTCCTTTTCAATAGTGGCTGTGAAGCCTTTGGAGCGTGCGGTATCCGTTTAGGAAAGGGAATACTCATGTGAGAGCCCGTATTGGGTTGTTGGAGCGGCCATCCGGACAGTTCTAGCCGACACGATGGACGCTGTGGGCTTGTTGTATACTACGAAAATGGCATCGACATTCAAGAAATCTGGAGCAGGCTTCGTCTTTTGGATTGGAAGCCTTTCTAGCAAGTTCCCGAGATATTGTCCTACCGCCACAGTTCCATGTTGGTCGCGGGGAGCTCAATTTGGATGTTCGCGGCCCTGTGGATAGTGATCAATGTGGACAGCCACTGTGGAAAAGAAACGCTCCAACGTCTACATCTTTTCGCAAAGCGCTGTACCGTATATGTTCCTGCCTATATTGAGGCGGTGTAGCATTGAAGAGCGTAAGCACGACCTGGATTTTCAACAAAACGAGTGATGAGAAGCAATCTGCCTGTGTGGTAATGTTGCAGAGTCCGCTTCGAGTGTTGTGTCGAAGCTTTCAAATAGTGTGTAGCGTCGGGAGAAACTGATAGATACAACCATGAATTGCGTTCTTGGCTTGCATCCCACTCACAAAGTTGAGGGAGGCAGATTCTTGTATCAGGAAAGCAGACATTTGAGGTTACCGCACTCGTATACAATGTCAGGCGTGCGCAACGTGCAATGCCTTGCAAGAAGTTCAACAGCTAGTTGGAACTTGGCGGCCTCCCGCGGAGATCAGCCGATGATCGACAAATGTACCGAAGGGCGCACAGCCACCTTCATAACTTTCACCTTCCGCCCTTCAGAGCAACGACGTTGCCTTTCACTTTCACTCTCTTCTGCCCTTCTCGAGTCCCTCTTTAAACATGTCAGACGAATGCTGTGCTTGTTGCTTCTGCTGCATTTGTTTAAGTGCGTCTATAAACTACTTCCTGTTCTCATGAGCTGACCACATTCCAGCTTGGTGTATCGATGCCGTTCCCTGTCTTGCACGCTGCTGTATGGCTCACGTCTGTTATGCCTTTGGACTGTCCCGCTGAATATGTCACAGTCGGCAGATCTCAGGAGAAGAAGAAATATGGCGACGAGGATTCGATTCAATACCCTATGGCCGATGGACCTGTTCGACCAAACCGAATGGCGCCGCCACAGCACACCGCCGGCATGAATGGCCTCTATCCCAACACGCCACCCATGGCTGCCCCACCATCTAGCAGGCCAGTGACACAAGGACAAGCACGCCCGATTTCTCAAGGACCGACGTCGGCTCGAAGCGGCGTGACCTCTCCGCCTCCACCATACCGAAACTCATGAAATGCCGAATGGCAACGATATGAGATGCTTGATGCATATCATCTATCACACCAGTGTTATCAACCTACAACTGCTTGCAACTTCCTCGGAAGCTACGGATACCATGTCCTCACGCCGATGGTGTCAAGAGTATCCGTCCATATTTATTTTTGTCGTATTTGGTTGCCCAGAGCTAGCTCTACGCATGCGTTTCAGTCCAGTCGTCAACACCGCTGTCAATATAATTCGCGCCTCTTAGATTGCACCATTGCAGTGATAACATAACCACTGTCAGAATTTCTGGGGGCAAGACCACGACGAATCACAAGCTGTGGGACTTCTCAGATAAAATATTAACTCCTCATATCCAGATTTGAAATTGGACGGTAGCGGATTGTGGACTTGGAAGTTGGAAGGAGGCAAATGTGGACTGCTTGGCGCGGACTTGTAGATCCTTCAATCGACCCATACATATTACGACTCGCGCTAGCCTTGACGAGCACCTTCGGACTTACAAGTAGGCGTTGAGAGTGGGCAGGCCCTTCGAAGTTGGAAGTTGGAAATCGATTGTATTGCGTCGGCCATCATTCAGGTATTGATCCGTGAAATGGCCGTGATCAGGATCGCGTTGCGGAGGTCACGTTCGCATCTTCATGGCTAGCAGGATCTAAGCCTGATCTAAGCGGTTTCTGGCATAGCCTGGCGCAGTCGGTGGTGGCTGTTGGAGTTGGAATTTACGGTTATCTTCGGAGGCTTCCAAGGCGCTTTTGCTGGTGGCTACGTTTTACGTAACCAATATCATCCGGCAGTAACATGGGCTAGTTTCACGCGGCCTTCATTTATACCAGAGTTTCTTGTCACCAAACAAAACTTACGTTGTGCTTTCATCTGGCCTCACTCTCTCCATCGCTTCTTGACGCCCATCTTGCACTCATGGGTTCCCAGTCCTGGCATACGCGCACCATGTCTGAGCCCAGCGCAGAAACGTCTGCTGCTATCCCTAGCCTATATGAACAGATTGCCAACATCAAGCCAACGCACCGGGAGGTGATAGGCGGCATAGCGCCCCACGTATTCGACGACGGCGCGCGCGTTCGTGGACCTTCCCGCCGGCGACCACGGACAACAAGTGGCCACCATGTCCGCCGCGCGAGGCATCTCGTGCAAGGGACAGTGCGCCCACGCTCGATTGTTATCGGCTCGGACACTCCCAGCCCATTGCGCTTGTCGTCTGCGATAGCGGTGCATCTCGGCGATTCAGATGTTGACGCCGACGAGAAATGTGTACCTGGTGCGTGCTTCGCGAGGTTGCATGAATATATACTCACTGCGTTTGTGTAGAGAGCATTGCACAGGACACGACCGCCATCCAAACACACATGGACAAGAAAAGGCCTTCTATGCTGCGCATGTTATCTCTATGGTATGTCTGCCCAACATTGTCTAGAAATCCGGATTTTGAACAGAAATACTTCAGGACGACTGCCGCTAAGTTCAAGTTGAACCGACTCCGTACAACATCCTGCCAATGAACCTCATGAGACAAATGCTAGACCTATTATGATAATGCTAGACTTATGATGATAATGCTAACCAATGTATGATGACGCTTAACGAACCAACACTTGTGCGCGCGCTGGTGTGCACCACTGCCAGTCTGCGCCTTTGGATCACCCACGGCGTTTCAACATTTCCCAGTAGGGCTTTTAAGGTGGATTGCAAGTTGGAGCGTTCATTCCGACTGTTCATAACAAAATGTATTTGACAGGCTGTGTCTGATATGCCTCTGATTGCTATACACTACGCTCGAGGCCGCTGCGTTGGGTGTCAAATGCCAAATTGTCGACTGAGATATCTGGCGGTGGGCTGCACTGGTCACTGCTTAATCACAGGCAAGGTGGTCAGTTAGCTTGGCCTGAATTGCTCATGATTACTTGCTATGTAAGGAAGATCGTTCCAAAAAAATAAAATACACCATGGGATTATCCACCATTATGAAAGCCTGATAGACCAACGTCCACCTTCAACGCGTCATCTTTCACCACGGCTCAATGTCGCCTTCGGACGAATCTGTCGATATTGATACCCCCCGCCTAGCATTGTCTAGCAGCTCCAAAGCACTCCGTGCATGGTCGGTGATATCCCTCTCATCTTCCCGTGCCGCGCTGACCCCTGCGCTAACTGGACTCGTAGGACCGCCATGCCCATGTCCTAGCCCTCCTGCAAAATATCCGTGCGGATGTGGATGCGCATGGCTCATCGACAACCCGCCGCCACCTCCGCGCCAGTCCGCCAGATGCCTGAGCGTCGAATCCAGTCCGGCCTCCAACATGGCAGCACGCGCCTTGCGGCTAGTACGCGCCAGCTGTACAATGCACGCCACCGTTGGCCTTCGTATTTCCGACTTGGGGTCCGACAAACATGATTGTAGCGCAGGAAGCAGTTTCCGGTTGGTCACTAAATTTTCGATTTGTTCATCGTATCCGTTGGAGAGGTTGGCGAGCAGCGAGACCGCTTGGAATACAACATCATCCTCCCGGCATTCCATTCGGTCAAGAACGATTTCAAGCAGCTTCTCAGCACCTATGCCATCCAGAACCATCTGGATAGAGACCTCGTCTGTACAAATGTTGCGCAGAATGTTGAGGATCTGTTCTTGGACACCGATGTCTGGGTCGGACAGAAGCCTGTGGGAATGAGATTTTCAGCGAAGGCAAGCAAGTACCAGCACCTACTCTAGGAGTTTGGGCCATCCGATAGCTTCAGCGACACCTTTCTTAACCAATACTGGCGACCGTGTAAGGGCATTTTTGACGGCCCATAAAGCATTGAAGCGGAGGGTCGGGTCATTACATTCGATGAGTTGCACTAGACGGGGCATCAAGCCATTGTCAATGTACACCTAATCAGAGTCAGCTGTATGTTGTACCGACTTTCCCAATAACTGACCTGCTTCAACGGAGAGAATTCGTTGACGATGTTACAAACAGCTGGAAGCGCCGCGGAAAGGACTCGCCTATCCTCGTCTTCCTTTTTAAATATGCGAAAGACCACCATTCCTAATCCAGAGTCGACCAGATTTGTGCGGAGTATGGCAACACCTCTGCTAATTGCACGTATACACTGACATCCTGCGTATCGAACGCCAACATGTTTGTGTCCCAATGCAACCTCAACAAAGGGTAAAAGCTTCATTTCGTCTGCGACTGCAAGCCGGACATCGTTGTTGTTCATCGCAATAGAAGCGACAGCGGTCAAAGCAGCCTCAAAAGCTTTGAGCATCTGTCTAGCGAAGGCAAGCATGATAGCAACATACCTCCCGCAAGGCCGATATTGATTCGGGTTCATCCTCTTCTCGTTGATTGAGGTCGGACGGAGTGACTGCCTCTATCAGTCTCGTGAGTTTTTCCAAAGCACCTCGTTGGTATGCGATGTATGCCAGTACAGCTTCGTCCTTGACAAGGAAATCTGCAGGGTGTGAACTATGAACCTCGTGGTAGTGATACGGAGTAACGTACGCAGGATAAAGCATGCTTTACGTTGTACGTGACAAGTGCTGTCTGATGGGGGGACGATGAGGCGATTGACGATGTTTAGAATAGCGAGTGCGGCAGCTTCGTCGACCGGCGAATGAGCAATGTTGGCCCGTATAGTATGTATAGCACTCCGGGGACATTAGCCTAAATGGAGGGTTCAACGAAATCACGCGCCATAGAGAGGCTGCCAACTGAACGTCAGGTATGTTGCATTTAGCTAATTCCATTATGACGGCGAGGACAGCTGCTAGAGGGTTTAGAATGTGATTATGCCGAGCCAGAGAGCTCGTACAGCTTGTGTCTCCATTTGGCCGAGTCAGTGCGGCGGCGACAGGCTCGTTGTCGTCGGCAAGTGCCGCTAATCCTAGGAGGAGCGCCTCTTGATACTGCACCATGTCAGTTCAGCATAACTCTGAGCAAACGGTCGCAAACCTTGAATTCTCGAGCTCTTCGCAGCAGCTCTCCAATATTCTGGACCGCCCACCCTCCATTTCGCTTTGCCAGGCTAGACACAGTAGATGCTTTCTCCCACCCACGCTTCGTCTTCGTCTCCTTGATCAAAGTTCGTTCGGCATGAGGATCCCATTCGACGACCAGATCACGATGTGCTGCAGTGCGTATGGCTGACCCTAAGAGAAGAGCAACTGAGGTACTGGTCTGGGTGTTCGTGTCAACCAGGAGAGGAAGAATGATATCGAGGGCCTCCACCTGTCATCACAAGCAAGCGTTAGCGCGTAGATTTACAGATAGAATGCTACGCACAGAAAATAGATGGTCCAAATCTTTCCTTGCAGCGTCTCTGACAACGGACTCGTCTGTAGATAGACCCCACTGAGATGGTCCAACTATCTCGGCCAAGGCTGACGCCAATGTCTTCACTGCGCGCACCAATGCGGCCTTCGTCGCAACATGATCTGAAGCTTTAGTTTGCGATAGGCAAACAAGAAGACTTCGCAGGGCATTGGCACGTAGCAAGCATCCCAATGCTTCTTCGGAACCTATATTGGTTGAGCGAATTGCTGAACACGATGAACACTAGGCGCACCGTATGAGAGCGAGGAAATAATATGGGCCGCTTCAGTACGGATGTCATCCGTGGAACCTTGTGGTTCCGAAAACGCTGACGGGTCATTTAGACATTGGACCAGTCTGTTCATGATCAGTGCGGGGACGCGGGGATTGAGGTTGGACGCACAACTGGATCGATGCCTCGTCTTGGACCAGCTTTTTCTTGAGACTTGGGTTTCCAATAATGCAATTCTTGACTTTCTTGAGACTAGCCACGCTCCATGGCCTTTCTATCGTCATGATGGGTGAGAAGAGAGGATAGTGTTGGCACATGACTTCGGACCGGCTACTTTCGAAGGTTAACCAGATCTTGCTCTCATCCACCACATGCCAAACAACGTCCTTCTCCTCCGCGCCCCGGCTGGGTCTCCGGACAAATACGAAGCCGTATTCTCGGGGACCTACTCGCCTACATCCATTGCCGTCCTCGAGACCGTGCTCGAGAATATCGACACCCTTGCAGCCGCGTTGAAGACTGTTGATTTGGAATATTCCGCCGCGATACTGACCAGTGCACGATCTTGTGAAGCAATCGGAGAAGCGCTCATAACATCGGGCACTACTTCTGAACCCCAGTTGCCGTTCTACGTCGTCGGAAAAGCCACCGCCGCTGCATTGCGTGCTGTCCTGCCCCGTGCGAATATACGCGGAGAGCATTCAGGGAACGCTGAACAGCTTGGACCCTTTATTCTGGACGACTTGAATCCGTCTGACCACCGACCATTGCTTTACCTGACCGGTGACAAGAACAGGGAAACTCTCCCCTCGATCCTCCAGCCGCGCTTAAAGTTGAAACCACTTCGTGTCTATCATACCACTGGCGCAACATCCTTCCCTGTTGATCTCAGGAAACTGGATACCTCAGGTGAGCTTGACCAGAGGCCGTCAAACAGGTTTGACGATGGCCAGGTCAATGGTGGATAGTGTTCTTTGCGCCCTCAGCAGCTGACTTTGTCTGGCCATACATACGCGAATATTTCAAAGGAACCGCGCTGAAAATAGCAGCAATAGGTCCTACGACAAGCAATTTCCTCAGGGATAAGCTACATTTGGAGGTCCATGTCACAGCGTCCCAACCCACACCGGAGGCTCTACACAGTTCAATTGTTCACTTCGACGAAATTTCAGTCTAGGTCACGGTAATGGTAACAATGTACTACAAAATGCGCGACTATCTCTTGCAATGTCTATGCAGTCGTCGTACCCTGTTTGCGCCTGCCTCTGAAAGCCCAGTAAATCTGGTTCGCAAGATTCACTTCAACGCCCAACTGCTCCGCGAACGTCCACACTAGGGCAGGGTCCTTCAAGAATCCGCGGCCAACCAGAATGACGTCCGCCATGCCCTTGTCCAGGGCATTTTGCGCGATGTGGGCGTCAGTGTATCGTCCAACAGAGCCGACAACAAGGTTAGGAGCGGCTTTCTTCGCGGCTTCCGCGAATGGTGCTTGGTACGCTGTTGTCGGTCCTGTCTTCTGAGCAGGATGATTCCCACCGGAAGAGACATCGAGGAAATCGATACCATGAGCATGGAGGATGGGCGCCAGCCGAGCAGTGTCCTCCACTCGCCACGACGGAGTATCCGGAAGTGATATTTCGAGATTTTCACTGCCAGAGATGCGGAAAAACAAAGGCATGTCGGCTGGGATGGCGGCGCGGACAGCGTCTACAATCTCTAGAGGGAACCTGATGCGGTTTTCGAAGCTCCCACCGTAAGCATCGGTGCGCTGGTTAGATGTCGGGCTGAGAAATTCGGAGATGAGGTAGCCATGCGCGCCGTGGATTTCAATGACGCTACAAATCGTTTGCTATGAGCTCAGAAAGACACACAGCGAGGAAAGGTGCTAACTCAAAACCAGCCTTGACCGCACGAGCGGCAGCATCCGCCCATTGCTGAACAATGTCCTTCAATTCTGCCGTCTCAAGCGCGCGGGGCATGGGGTAGTCAGTGTCGTATGGAATGGCGCTGGGTGCAACGGCATTGTTGGGCCAGCCACCCATTTCCGGGGTCGCCAAGTTTCCTGAAGGCAGCCATGGGGCTGTAGTCGACGTCTTGCGGCCAGCATGCCCAAGTTGGATACCGATCTTCTGGCTCTGTGAGTGGGCAAACTCGACGAGCGGCTTGAGGCTCTCCATGTGGGCGTCGTCCCAAATACCGAGATCTTCAGGCGTGAGACGCCCTTCGGGGACTACAGCGGCTGCTTCGATGATGCTCAAGCCAGGTCCGCGCATGAGGATGCCGCCCACTAGAGACACAGTGAGGATGTGGCTCGTCAGCGACAAACTAAACCTCACCATGAGCAATGTGCCACGGAGTGAGGAAACCATTGTCGGCGCTGTATTGGCAGCAAGGGGAGAACTATATCCAAGGTAGGCATTTCGATAGCTGGATATGACTGGAGGACACTCACGAACAAACGGTTCTGGAACGTCGTCCCGCGGATTGTCAATGGCTGGAAGAGTGTAGGAATGGGCTTGTCATCGGTCTGCGGTACAACTGCAGCTCCAGCAGGTGGATCTTGTAGAGGTGTGAAGAAGGACACGTTGGGCGCAGGCTTTGTTGACGGCATCGAGAGGGTAAGTGGAGGACGGATTGTGTGGAAGGCTAGCCTTTTATAGTGCGCTCATCGCTATGTAATTCCAAGCTTCTGCAGCGGTCTAGATGTTCACAGCGTGCCCGGCGCAATCAATACTACGCGCTCCCACACGTACGCAGCCTACAGTTCAACACCTGTAAGTCAGTAAATGAATGCATTTGTCATGGTTATTGGTTATCCTACTTACCAAAGAAAACAATCAGAACGATTATTGTGGATGAATTTTCAATGACTAGGCCAGCCGTAGATCACTAATGTTACTGGCGAATATCCAGCATGCCCATGGCGTGGAATCAAAGGCCGGCGTTTGCGGGAAATAAGCCTCTTCTAACGCTCTTACAAACGAGGCGTGGTGACTTCCCCGTCTGAATCTTGATGGGAACAGACATGAATAGTAGTGCTACTGGACTCCTCAATCACCCGCAAACTGAGGTGTGCACCGACTATGTACCGTGAATTCTAGGGAGACATGAGCATGTGTAGCTAGTACTCCAACCATGAATATTTAAATGCATAACCATTCAAGTTTACATAAACACTGATCCACAGAGGAACTTCCGGATCGTTAGCCGTGTGACGCATCACATGACTGTTACTACTTGAAGACTTAAATAAGCATCGGTGACAAATCGAGATTACAATGAATGCATCGGCCTTCGGCGACCAGTGGTTCAATCCACTCGATCGACGTTGAATGTCGTAACGACGTCGTTGCCCGTCTGACTACCATCAACGTTGTCCAATGCTCTTGTCTTTTCCAACAAGCGCGTTTGACAGTGACACCGTACTACTAGTAGCATCTAACGACTAAGCTGCTGCACACATCCCGTTTCTGGCGACGGCACACTCGCGGTCTTCTCATAGTGACACTGGCCCGCAGCATGAAGCCTTCAAGTCTTATGTGCTGCGTTCATAGAGGAAAGTCTTCAAGCTCATCGAGGAGGACCGTACGTTGAGTGATCTAATATCAGAACATTGACATCTGCCTACTCTTTCCATCCGACCATCCAACAGCCCCACTGCATTTGTGTCAGCCGTGCTCGGCTCAAGAGACTCTTATTGGGCTCTTATGTAGAGAGGCCAACAGGGAGACATGATTCGTCGACTGTGCAAAGGCAATCACAAGTATGGAGGCCGTTGCAAACGATAATTCGCCACACGTGCCATTGGAATACAATGGCGCAGCATCTTGAGTCTTCTCTTATTCTATGCCAATACCCTTGTATTCGAAAACAAAATACTTGCCTTCGAGCCGCACGTATCTACATACACTACCTCGTACACATTGGCCTCGTTGGGATGAGCGTCTCGAAGCTCGCAAACTCATGATGAAGAGCGGAAAAATAGATCAACGAAACGCAGTCTATCGTTTCATAGGACGAACATGTGCGACGACCGTGCTCCAATGCGGCATGGATGAAGTATCGCTTGCGTTAACTGAAAGCCAGTATATATCGTATTATAAGGGTGTTAGCACTCGCAGTAGTCTATCTCACTTGCATCTTACATCCTATATGTTTGGCTCTCAAAATTCGACAGATGTCGACTACAACTCTCATGTTTACTAGGCTCGACAAAGGCGCGTACCAGATTTCGACGCATATATGAACGAAAACACTTTTCACGCCTTATGCAATAGTATGCGTTCAGGACAAAGTAATTGACGAAATCATATTGGCAGTGCATAGACGCATACAATCTCATCTTTCCTTTCCACCATCATCGCGATCATCTTGCGTAGGCTGAGATAGCCTGGAGGACACAAAGCCTTTATCGCGATCCATTCGAATCCGCTGAAGAACATCCGATGCCTCTCGGAGGACTCGAGGAATTTGTTGTACGTGGGTAATCGTTATTCAGAAGTTGGAATCTTAAGCAGCCCAGGCTGAGCGGCGAAGAAAGCGGCCAAGGACAACTGACTCGGAAAGCATAGATCAAATTCGCCCAACATCGCCTGAAAATGCTTCTGACTTGCCTCCCATCGCTGTACTCGCTCCTCCTGAATCTACCGATGCATTATCTTCTGAAAGCGAACTCACAGTCGACGCATTCCTACAACGCGTGACGAAAAGGCGTCCTCCACCACGAAAGACCTACGTGCAATTTCGCAAGCGGACGCGTCAGGAAGAACATCACAAAAACTGCCCAAACCTTATAAGGCCTTGCAGCCCTTGCAAGGTGTCGGAAGGATTGTTGAAGTGTGAAATCCTTGGAGAGGCTTCCCAGGTCATTAAAAGGTGTCCAAGGATTCCAGACATGTAAAATCCTTGCTGACCTTGTAAGGCATACAGAGCGTTCTAAGATCATTATAAGACCCTGTTAAGACTCGGGAAAGCATCTTTCTTGACATGGTATTGCCCTTATATTACCATCGAAATATGCAAGGAATATCAAAATGTTTCATAGCTTCTCCAAGGAGAGGCACTATTGCACTTGTGTGGCTGACCGCCGCAGCCTGGCATGCCATATTTCAAGGTGTTCATTCAGCGAGCTCAATTCCCAGAA
>KN880522.1:0-90300 GCA_000934385.1 Cylindrobasidium torrendii FP15055 ss-10 | reverse complement strand
CTATATAAGCCGACAGGCCCATTGATGGCTCCTTCCTCCCACTCTCGCAGATACCACCACTATCACTCGCGAAAATAACCCCTACCTCGACTATCCATCATGTCCAACTCCATTGCCATGCGCATTCCGTGCCAGTTTGGATGCGCCCAGTGCAACGATCTCCTTGCCTTGCCTGTCTTCGGAATGGACAACAAGAAGACCACTACGACTACGAGCCGGACGACTAGTGCTGGCCACAAAGTCACCGGCGTGCGTAGGATGTGGAACTGGGGAGTCCGCAAGGCTCGCCGGATCAGGACCATTGACGAGATTCGCCCGAGCTCAAGCATCGTGTCTATTGCCTGAACACTGTGTTTTCCCGTTGCACTGGCCCCTGCCGCAAGAGCTCCTCTCTGAGGTTCTGTCGACGGTCTTCAAACCTCATAGAAGCCATCATCACCAACGCTACTATCGCCCCAACAATTTTCAAGACTTGCTCGTCATTCTCTCGTCGAACTCAAGCAGTGTGCGCGTGTTAGGGACCTGGGCCCGTAATGTGTGCGAATCGAAGGTTGTCGTCGACAAGCTTCGCTCTGTCTTCACGTCCTGAACGATCCAACATCACTTTGCCGAATTCGCCAGCGTCGACTGACCCCTTCCACGCAAACTGTGCGCTGGTTGTGGTTCTGGCACCAGAAGACTTGCGTGTCGAAGGTTATCGATTTCCTGAACGACACAACATTGCCTTTCTGGTCGCCAGTGTCAGTCGACTCCTCTTTTCACGCGTTCACCGACCTCGAATCATCCCTCCTGCTCGTATGTGCGCGATGGACCTGGGCCCACAAGATGCGCGAGTCAAAGGTCTTCGTCGACGGTCACGTCCTCATGGCCTGAACGATCTCATAACATCTTGTCGAATTCGCCAGCGTCAGCCGACCCCTCCTGCGCAACCCCGCTGGGTGCGGACCCCTGGGCCTGCAATGTTTGCGCGTCGAAGGATTTGGACGAGATTTGCTCCGTCATTCCCTGAACGATACAACAAAACGTTGTTGCTCCTAGCGTCGGCTGACTCCTCTCGCTGTACGATGCACAATTGGACAACTGTTTTCGTCGACCTTCAACAACAACGATCATCGGCTCGTCTCAAACAACTTGCATGCTTTCGCTTTCGTCCTTGGACGGACCCCATCGATCTATTCTCTGACTTGACGACAGGAAGACCCGACTCATCAACGCATTCAAGAAACAGTAGTTGGGGAGGTATGAAGGGCCGTCGAGATGATTCGCCCAAGCAAGGGCGCCTTGGCCATTCTCCGAGATCCAATGCGACTTGACCCGGACGCGGTGCGCTTCGCGTCGGCTTGGCGAGTGGGCAGATGCCCGAGTGGAAGCCTCCACTGAATCTATAGGGTGGGACCGAGTGCTCGTACGGTACCCCATCGACAGTTCCTCACGCCTCTACCACGACCATCTGACTGCAAAGATCAAGAGCATTCGAAGACGACTGGCATCTTTGACGGAAGTCAGCCTCAGAAGATGGAGGATTTGAACCTTTGCCTGGGACTTTCTTTTCTTCTGGACATATTGATATCTGCGTCTCCGCATATTTTGTATTATACCTCACATTGTTTTTCCTCGCAAGCTTGGACTTGCTGCTGCTGTACCTTAGCTACACGATGATCCCAATCATTCGCTGTTGCCTCTCATTGGCCTCGACAACTTACGCCGTTTGAAGCACCTTCTCGCCGCCCCCCGTCCTAAGCGAAATCAATGTTTTGGCAGGTTGGATTTGTTTCTAAGGAGTCTGAGGATGAGCAAGACCGAAATTATTCAGCTTGTAGGAGTCTGATAAGGAGCGACGGAGACCAGTGGTGTAGGCAAGATAGTCCCTATGTACCTACATTCTGCTATATTGAAATAGCTTATTTACCCTTATGTAGGACTAACAAGCTGTTGTTTCCCATTTATACTCTGATCGCGGAGAGCGGCGGCGGTCTAGTACGGCCGATCTACACTTGACCTCTGACCACAATTATGTCGTTTGGCCGGCCTCCTTCTATCAACTTGGGCTTCAAACCCAACCCGCCTCAACGCGGGTCGTTTCCTTTGGACCACTACGGTAGCTGCACACAATCAACGTCGTGAAGGTTGCTTAGGCCAGATGCAGGCGAATGCAAGGAGCAAATGGCCTTGTACATGAACTGCTTGAAGTCAAATCAGAGCAACTCGACACCATGCAGGGATATGAGCAGGGAGTACTTGAATTGCAGGATGAACAAGTGCGCTCTCGGAATCGTGTGACTTGCCTGAAAGGTGCTGACTGTGATCCAAAGAGGCTTGATGGAGCGGGACGAGTGGAAGAATCTTGGCCTTCCAAACCCAGCAGCCAAAGATGATACAAGCAAGGAGCAAACGAAAGAAGGAACTCCTTCTTCATCCTCCTCCTAATTCCTCTGGCTGCCATGATCCAGCACAGTGGTTTCGTACTAATACCGTATATTGGCAGCACTGATAGATACTATTCTATCGGCGGACAAGAGCACTACTTGCTCACATTGGTAGACACGTTCATCCATTGCCAAGTCCCTCATCTCCCGCGTGGAAGCCTGTTTATCCCACACCAACCCAATTCACGTCCCTGACCATGAACGTTCGAATCAGCCGAGTGGTTATTTAATGAGTGATCGCAGACGTCCTGGCCGGCATCGTGCTTGACCGCATCCTTCAAGGTCGACATGTTCAGCTTCGCGTCTCTGCTCACATTCGCGGTTGCCGCAAGCGCTACTCCAATCTCTCGTCAACATGCCGTGCAAGAGACATTTGACCTGCAAGCGCACCGTGGTGGTCGTGGGGAAACAGTCGAAAGTACCATAGCCTCTTTCGCTTGGTAAGTCCGTCCATTGGCGCCCGTTATGCCCACTTCACAACGCGCCCCTAATCAGGGCATTGGTCAATGGTGTGAAGACGCTTGAGCTCGACAACGGTATCACAAAGGTTCACCACGTTCCTTCCGATGTGACCAATGGCCTGACCGGACCGTTTGTAGGACGGGGTCGTGATGGTCTGGCACGATGAGAATATCGAAGCGGCAAAGTGCCGCGACACCAAGCCCGTGGTATGTCCCGTATCCATACGACACGACACATGCAGCCGTACTGAAGGTGTCCAGACGCCCGATGATCCCGACTTTCCATACGTTGGGAAGTACATTGCGAATCTGACCCTGGCGCAGCTCAAGACCCTCGATTGTGGTTCTCAGCGTCTTAATGACTTTCGTGAGTGCTCTCCCCTGGGTGTGCATCCATCTTTGGTAAACGTTATTTGTAGCGGAGCAACTACGCTATCCTGGTTTGAAGCTCTCGACCATGGACGAACTTTTCGACTTTGTCCAATGCGTGGACACAGAGAATGACTTGTATTTCAACATAGAGTCTAAGATCGATGCCGCCCTTCCGCATCGTACACGTCCTGTTGCAGACTTCGTCGAGCTGCAGTATGAGGCGTTCGCGAAAAGTCAATATCTTCACCACATCACGGTACACACTGCGCTGTTTTTCGTGTGCACATTGACTGACAAGCATGTAGTATCAAAGCTTCGACTGGCGCTCGCTATTGGCGATGAAGGTCATGGATAGCAGCATACCAACCTCTGCTCTTATATCCCCAGCAACCGCCAATCCAATCTGGATGGCCGGACTGAACCTGCTGTCGTATGAGGGCAGTCTTGGGGAGAGGATTGCTCAGGCCGCATCCGATGCCGGCGCGGACGTGCTGTCCTCTTCAGATATCAGCGACCTCTCACTTTCCGCTGACCCCAACATCCCTGGCTTCCGCTATTTCACCACAAAGGACATGATAGACAAGTCACACGAGCTAGGATTGTTGGTCAAGCCGTGGACGGTATGTAATTCAAACTGTTCAGGATACCAGTTGACCGTTGAACAATTTTTACAGGTCAACCGTATGAACATTGCTGAGCAGCTGTTGGACTGGGGTGTCGATGGAATTATCACAGACTACCCACACGCTCTTGCGCGTACTTTGACACACGCGGATTACTTTGTCAATACTGGCTTTCCACCTGAGAAAGTATGGCAATGCTTTGAAAAGCACGCGCAGTTTGTTTAGGTACACCACTGCTACTTTGCGTGCACGAATATAGTACACGCCGCTATTTGTGGGAGTTACCAAACTATCCGGTGCCGCACTTGGCCTGCTAGAGCTAGGTCATAATATTTTCTATCCTCAGTGCAGGAAGACTGCCTCCGATTAACTAGTGGGAGGCGGCAGCAAATGATTGGGGTTATAGGGTATGGAGATACAGCAACAATTCAAGTTCGAGGAAGCAGCCATACAAGTCAAGATCCAAAACGCGCCACGGCTGAAACTCAATGTCCAAAAGAAATGAAAGTCCAAAGCCGAAGGTCGAAAGTTGCTCCTCGGCTTCGCCATGGAGGCTGAAAGCCGTTGAAGATGATGAAAGTGACTTGTCCACAAAGGTCTTGAGCCCGTCACAAACGTCTAGCGTTTTGAACCTAGGGACTTAAAGGTCAAAATGAGCATGGAAAAAAGAGAAGCATAATACTCTTGATCTTTGCAGCCAGCTGGTCGTGGTAGAGGCGTGAGGGACTGTCGATGGGGTACCGTACGAGCACTCGGTCCCACCCTATAGATTCAGTGGAGGCTTCCACTCGGGCATCTGCCCACTCGCCAAGCCGACGCGAAGCGCACCGCGTCCGGGTCAAGTCGCATTGGATCTCGGAGAATGGCCAAGGCGCCCTTGCTTGGGCGAATCATCTCGACGGCCCTTCATACCTCCCCAACTACTGTTTCTTGAATGCGTTGATGAGTCGGGTCTTCCTGTCGTCAAGTCAGAGAATAGATCGATGGGGTCCGTCCAAGGACGAAAGCGAAAGCATGCAAGTTGTTTGAGACGAGCCGATGATCGTTGTTGTTGAAGGTCGACGAAAACAGTTGTCCAATTGTGCATCGTACAGCGAGAGGAGTCAGCCGACGCTAGGAGCAACAACGTTTTGTTGTATCGTTCAGGGAATGACGGAGCAAATCTCGTCCAAATCCTTCGACGCGCAAACATTGCAGGCCCAGGGGTCCGCACCCAGCGGGGTTGCGCAGGAGGGGTCGGCTGACGCTGGCGAATTCGACAAGATGTTATGAGATCGTTCAGGCCATGAGGACGTGACCGTCGACGAAGACCTTTGACTCGCGCATCTTGTGGGCCCAGGTCCATCGCGCACATACGAGCAGGAGGGATGATTCGAGGTCGGTGAACGCGTGAAAAGAGGAGTCGACTGACACTGGCGACCAGAAAGGCAATGTTGTGTCGTTCAGGAAATCGATAACCTTCGACACGCAAGTCTTCTGGTGCCAGAACCACAACCAGCGCACAGTTTGCGTGGAAGGGGTCAGTCGACGCTGGCGAATTCGGCAAAGTGATGTTGGATCGTTCAGGACGTGAAGACAGAGCGAAGCTTGTCGACGACAACCTTCGATTCGCACACATTACGGGCCCAGGTCCCTAACACGCGCACACTGCTTGAGTTCGACGAGAGAATGACGAGCAAGTCTTGAAAATTGTTGGGGCGATAGTAGCGTTGGTGATGATGGCTTCTATGAGGTTTGAAGACCGTCGACAGAACCTCAGAGAGGAGCTCTTGCGGCAGGGGCCAGTGCAACGGGAAAACACAGTGTTCAGGCAATAGACACGATGCTTGAGCTCGGGCGAATCTCGTCAATGGTCCTGATCCGGCGAGCCTTGCGGACTCCCCAGTTCCACATCCTACGCACGCCGGTGACTTTGTGGCCAGCACTAGTCGTCCGGCTCGTAGTCGTAGTGGTCTTCTTGTTGTCCATTCCGAAGACAGGCAAGGCAAGGAGATCGTTGCACTGGGCGCATCCAAACTGGCACGGAATGCGCATGGCAATGGAGTTGGACATGATGGATAGTCGAGGTAGGGGTTATTTTCGCGAGTGATAGTGGTGGTATCTGCGAGAGTGGGAGGAAGGAGCCATCAATGGGCCTGTCGGCTTATATAGCGTTTGTTCAAGAAGAGGGGCCATCAACCCCTTGGTTAAATCTGAGGTGGGCTTATACCGGTAGCTCAACATCCATCAATTACTTTGCACGTCGGAGGAATTGCACCCTTGTTGAGACCGACGTTTTAATACCACCGTAAATATGCGTCCGCCCATAATGGTCAGTGGTGCTCGTGGTAACTGGGAGACCATGCAGTCAAGCAAACCATGAACAAGAGTCGCCCCTCCGGAATGCGTTGACTTGAACCTACCCATCAGTCCTGCGCAATGTTCTACACCTTAAACTGCCATATGACAAATGAAACGCACTTGCATGCCTTCACAGGACAAGATAGACTTGCAAGTAATTCGACTTCTGGGAGCCAATTCGTGGGTTTATTTATACGAGGAAGGATCCGAGGCTATGAGCAACCCAAATTGCATTTGTGGGTCGAAATTCATAACCTGGGCTCTGTCGACCATGGTCCCGCCTTCACCGCTGCATCATGCACTTCAGCTAACGCATTTCCAATCTCTTCGTCGGCCTCCAGATTGAACGGCTCGATATCTCTGTCGAATGCCGTCCCAAACCGCTTCGCGAGCCCAGAGATTTCGCCCATGACCGTCACTGGTCGTTGAGGTGCCGCAGACTGGATGCTGACAGCCTTGACGTCGGTAAGGCCACACGCGACGACATTGTCAAACCACGCCCTAGCTTCGCGAGTAATATTCATGGCAAAACCGTGTGTTGTCAACCGATGTCGCACCTGCACGCCAATGCTCGCGATTTTTGCGTCGTTCGCAAGAAATACGCCAGTATTGTCGCTCGCGACAGCCTCTAGTCCATGCTCTTCCTTTAGGTGTTTTTTCAGACAGGTTTGTATTCGGCAAATGTAGTCGCGAATGCCCATCGCGGGCTTGCTGCGTCCGAGGTCGAGGAGAGGGTAGCCGACAATTTGGCCCGGACCGTGATATGTGTACTGTCCACCTCGCATTGTTTGCACAAAGTCCGCCCCAAGATTCATCAGACGCGTTCGGTCACTGGCCAAATCTTCTGAGCTCTGTCGTCGGCCAGCGGTGAATACCGGTCGGTGCTCGAGCAGGAGCAGTATGTCTGGGTACGGCTGGCCGTCACGGCGTCTTGCTAGCTGCGTCGCATGGATCCTTTCTTGCAAGTTGAGACCGTCCAAGTATGAGATGGGCCGAGGGAGGTAGTGAAACTGTATCGGTGGTAGTCGCATATTCGAGAGGAAGAGGGCAATGACGAACGATCGAATTGAATCCAACTTGCTTTCTGCTTCCATCACATCATGTCCGCCCCATCGTCTCCAAAGGACACTGGCCGCGCTTCCGAGGATCCAGAGGAAAGCAAGAATGTGGTCGAGGAGTCCACCGAGAAAGAGGAGAATAAGGAGGACACACCAAAGAATCAGCCAGACGACTCCAGCGAAGCGCCATCCGACGCAGCCTCTCCACCACCTTCCGGACCCGCTGTAGCCACCAATGGCGACTGGCAGGCAATATTTGCGCCCCAGTATAACGCATACTACTTCTTCAACACAAAGACTCAAGAGACGACTTGGACCAACCCTGTTGAACCCACCGCCTCGTCGTCTTCCTCGGCTACCCCAGCGGCAGCCCCTGCTTCAGAGCCTGTGCCAACTACTGCCGGTCCTTCGACCTCGCGCTACGCTGCTGCTGCTGCTGCCGGCATCGACCCCGCCCTTGCATACCTTGACCCAACGTTAGGGAGCGGTCCCGCTGGTTCGTCTGGGCAATACGCTGCCGCAGCGCGCTTCAATGCTCGCACTGGCCGCTTCACTGCAGAAGATGGTCGCCATCCCGAGCACATGTCCGAATACGAACGCTCGAAGCGCATGAGTCAGTTCTACTTCGACGTTGATGCATGGCAGAAGCAAAATGATGCGCGCGCCGAGGAAGAGGATCCAGACTCGAAGAAGCGCAAGAGGCCGTCTAAGAAGGATTTGGTGCGTTTCTGCTATCTTTCTCTTCCAGTTGCCGTTCTCACAATGATTACAGGACCGCTTCAAAGAGCAGAAGAAGCAGAAGAAGATTGCAAAGACAGCCTGGCTTAGAACATGACGATATGAAATTATTGCTTGTCTTATTCCCACTTCCTGACTGCTCACTACATGACTTGATTATTCAATGAACTATGCACAATCGAATGGATTAAGTTAAGCATACTGATGTCCGCAAAATGGCGAAGGTAACTGATTATCGAGTCCGTATCATGTAGCAGGCAGTGTGAGTGCACACTTGTATCCACAAGGTTGGAAAACACGCGACAAACAAAACAGAGGATACTGTAAAATGAGAAAGAAAAGAGAGCTAATGCAATACTAAAAAGGTCCGCGCGTAAACGCTGGTTAAAAGGGGTATAAGACCCTCGACCGCCTCAGGTTTCTTCATCCTCCGTCCCCGGCCGCTTGCTGCGAATGCTGAACCTGGATGGCGACGCGAAAGACGTTCGCCTCTGGGAGCCCTTAATCGACTCGGTCCGGCTGGGCGACGACATTGATGTGCGCCCTGCGTTTGGGTTGGCGGTCGGGTCGAACTCCAATCGCACTTTCACCAGGCCCTGGCCATCGCGAAGCTCGCACATCACGTCTGCACCAGACACTGTTGTGTGTTGAATATGACGCCAGATCTGAAGGTGTCCCGTCAGTAAACGAGTTCTTGACCGAAGAAACAGAACCCACGTCAATTTCACCGTCACCAAGTAGTTTATCCTTGCCGAGAGTGCGATGATCATGAACCCAAAGGTACACCTTGCTAGTCGCAGCTCCAGCACCCATCGTGAATGACTCGTTCCTAGGACTGCTTCAGCGAGAAAATCCAACGAAAATGGAGGCACATACCATTCCGGCGCTGACCCCTTCGCAGCGTGCTTTGTCTTTACCTCCCTATCACCCACTCGAATAGTAAGGTATGCCTTCGCATCCGACGCAGAAAGGTCCTTCGCGCCTTGGGCCGTAACCTTGAGCGTCCCGAGCTCTGCACCACCATCCAGCGACCCATTTGATGGCGTCGACGGGAACGCCTTCACATTTTCGAAGTCTTTTCCAATCGGGTGTGACGCCTGTCCCGCAGGAACACTGGGCACAGGTGGGATACTATCCTCTGAGTTATTCTTGTTCTTGAACAACCCAGTCACGCCATGGAAGACACCCTTGCCTGCATTCACAGGCAGTCCGCCAACCTGTGTCAACGCACGTCCGGCAGACGAGAATGTCGACGTGTTCTTGCGCGACTTGGCAATGATTCCGGGTTGGAAGAGCAGGCGAAGACGTATGTGACCCTTCTGCCCAAGCTTGGCCGACACCAAAGGAAGCTCAACTTCTGCAGCCTCGAATGCTTCCAGTGTGTCGAGCTTGATTGTGGCCACTCCCAAACTCTTTGCTTGCTCAACTTGATTCCAGTCGAAGAGTTCAACTGAGAACTCGGCATCGACGCGGGAGGGTACAGAAACAGTGAATTCCTCGTTCCAATCGGGATTGAGTGTTTTCTTCTTTGTCTGAGATTTGAACACCTTTTGGTCGTTGAGAACGAAGGTCGCGAAAGGATCTGATTTGCCGCTACGGTCAGCAGCATGGACGTCGCGTGCGTTGATGAGATCGACGCGGAGAAGACCTTGGTCTAACAGAGGTGTTAAAGCGTCAACGATTGCATGCATTGGAAGACTCACTGTTGATACTCTCACGAGGTTCGAGCTGGACGGGGACGGGAACATAGCGGGACTCGACAGTAACAGTGGTCGGCCTGTCGTCATCCCCTAGTAGCGTAAACGTCTGTGGGCCAGCGAGGGTGTTCTTCAAAAAGTCTTTCGCCTCGCCCTGCCACTCCGCATGGATATCATCCTTGTCGCCTTCATCCGCCTCGTTGAGTCGCAACCAAACCTTTCCGAAATCCAGCTCTTTGAGGAAGCCCTCGCCAACATAGTCCCACTGCATCTTGGTGCTGCGCGCGCGAGAAGTGCTAAATGCCGGCCAGTACGCATCATCCAGGAGGACCTCAATACGCCCTTTCTTCGAGAGCTGCGCTGACACAATGTTAAAGATAATGACACCAGATTCTGAGGTTTTCATGAGTATCAGACAGTGTAACAAACATGCAGAGCACATACGATGTGTAAGAAGCTCTTCATGGCTGAGCTCTACACCCTCCTCTTCCTCCCGAGTACCACCGGCAGTGTAAGGTGTCAACGGGGTTGTCGGTGTACGAGGCGAGGTATCATTGTCCACGTTCGACACTGCAGTTGCAGTTGTGTCTGTTGACTTGACATTCTTCTTGTGTTGCTTGTGTGGTCCTCTGATTGTGACGCCGATCGGAACTTCCTGAGCTTCAACATCTGAGGAAGACATAGACGACGTGTCCGTAACATTGCCACCATCCGAATCACCGTCGACAGCTTGTTCCAGTTCATTGCCGTGGTGTGCGAACTTGGCGCCCTTGATCTTCATGGCGGGGATGAACTCGGCACGGTAGTGAAGGTCTCCCTTCATGTTACCGCTCTTGTCCTGTCGCAATCCTTCGACGGCTGTCTTCACACCTTTAGATTTGAAGGGTGACAGAGGGTCGTCGGATTCCTCTGCCAACTCATGGGTATGGAGTTCGGTGGTACCAAGACCTCTGTCTCGTGTAAGATGCTGGTAGTCGACAACCTCCAGAAGAACAGTCTCCTTCAGGGAGTGAACTAGCGGACACGTCAGAACTTAAGCACTTCCGTGCGAAGGAACAGCATACCTGGGATGTAAACATATTGATTCCAAACAGGGTTAAGGTCTGCATGAAGTCAGCTAACAGTGGCGGAGTTCAGGCATGGTTCATTACTGTTGTTCACGACTTCGGTCCTTCCAAGAGTAACATTGTTCACAAGCACGCGCGTGTACGGATCGCTCTAACCGGGCGTCAGCTCGTCCACGGATGGGTATCGCCACGACGCACCTTGCCACCAAGTGCAGCCTCCACGTTCTTGACATCGGTCGCCTTTTCGAGGAACAAGCGAATGACACCAATCGGAGGTTTGTACTGGTCCGCGCCATGTAGACTACCAGCAAGACTCAAGGGCTTCCACTCCGCGGAAACACGGAGCTTTCCGGACTGGCAGTTGCTCAGCTTGAACCAGTCCAGGTTCTCCTGCTTGAACGCAAGTAGGTCCTCCAGTTTGATGCTCATGTAACCAATAACAGGATCCTTGAAGAAGTCTCTGTCGTCGATTACCTAAAGACTAGTGAGAAAATGCTCGACAGGAGGTCAATAGAGCATTTACCTTGAATGTCAAGACTGCTGTGCCCTTGTTGGTGCAAATAAACTCATGGGAAGACTCCCACACAGGGTTACGCGTGTGCTTGAAGCTCTTCGTGGTGTGAATGGGCGCCTTGGTGTCTCCCAAAAAGAGCTTGGCAAGCGGATTCAGGTCACCCGACAGAGATTTCGTGGCATCGAGTTCTTTGGCCTGGTGAATTGTGACGCGAACAATGCCCGCAGCTGCAAGACAGTAAGCATACAAGAAGCACTGCATAAGTTGAGCATACTTGTCTCGACGATGTCTTCACCATCCTCAGGTTTGAGTACTGGGAAGAATGCAATATCGTAGCGCAACTCTCCACGTTCTTTGCCCTCCACGAGCAGGTTAGAAGTGATTCCTTCCTGAGTCGCATCATCTTGTAGACGGGAGAGCTCGAACATGGCGGTGCCCATAAGACTATCTTTCCGATGGTCATTGTAGTCGTAGACGTTGAGGTACAAAGATTCGGTGAGGGAAGTGATGAGAATAAACTTGGTTTCCATCCACGTCGGGTTATACCTGGGCGCCATGTAAGTTTGGATCTTCGCCTCATGTAGCTAACATACGTGTCATTCTTGTATTTGGTCTTGGCCAGTTCACCGCGGTTGTTGATACTGAGAGCGACGTAGGGGTCGGGTGTCCCCCCACCAATCTTCGTGCCCTTGATACCACGCGCCGAATGAATAGTCACTTGAAGGACACCAATGGAAGTGTCCAAAGGTGTTCCAGAAAGCAACTGCTCGAGGTTCAGAGTGAAGACATTGGGGGCGTACATCATTGGACCCATTGTGGCATCTTGCAGGTCGACGTCAGCGTAGGCTATTCAAGGGTCGGGGCAACTTACGCGTCATATCGCGGATGAATGAACTCAGGCCTGGAATCTGTGGAAAATGACATTAGGTTTAGAACGCAACGAGGTCGTGCGGATAGGTACATACGTTAGCGATATCGAAGCCGAAAGTCTCTCCACCGATGGGCTTGAGTACATAGTCGATGACAGGCTTTTCGAGGAAGCAGATATCGACGAGCTGGACGTGCGGGAAGTTGGTCATCAACTTCATGCGAATGCGCATAAGACCGCTGAATGTGATGTCCTCTACAAGGATGGGCATAGCGGCGGTGGCAATACCCTTGCCGACCCGGACAGATAGTACAATCTTTGGGTTGACCTTGCCAGCAGCTTGCTTGGGCGTCATGTCCGACACATCGGTGGGTGTGAACGAGATGCCCCAATCCATCATGACAATGTCATCCTCGGTCCTTGGGAATGTGTGAACTCTGTCAATGCGGGGGGCTTTGGTACCAAGGGTAAAGGTAGTGAGGCGGAGAGAGTCGAGAAATGCGGGAGTGCTTGCGCTGAGAACCTGGTCGACGGAGCTGATGATGGTGTTTGAAAGGACGGGCTCGTAGATAAGCCAGAAGCGGTCAAGGAAGTTGTTGATCCAATCGGCGGACTCGTGGTCGTTCCCTAGACGCGTTTTGACAAGTTCGCGTTGGATGTCGTCGCGCGCGTGTCGGCGCGTACGGCGCATAGATGTGGAGTAATAGGTGCTACAGCCGGCCAGTAGGATAAAGATCCACCCCCAGCCAAAGCCAAAGCGCGTGAGAAAGTGCGTCGTGACTACGGCCTGCAGGACAAGATGAGCGAAATTCTTAAACGGATAGCAATCACGCACAAAGACAATGACGGCAGCATTGTGGTACCATTCACCGTAGTATTGGTCGGTGATGAATTGGTCAAGTACGCTCTTCGCATCGGCAGCCTCCCCGGTTAGCGGCGCGTCGTCGATACCCGACGCCTGACGCCAGCCGACCGTGTACCAGTCTGGGATGGGGGGCGCTTGGCTAGAGGGAATGTCGCCCGGCATCGACCCTTGGACCTCATCGTCCTGTTCATCTTCGTCCTGATCCTGCTCTGGAACATGCTTTTGCGCGCCATTAATAGTAATGGTCGGAACGGCGGGTGGAGATGGTGCTTGTACTTTGACTTCTGGAATGCTACGTCAAAGACTGCTGCGCGAATGACTTTAATAGGCTGACCTTGCTCCGCCTTCGAGGGCGGCGATTGAAGTACAACACTGCTGAGCTTGTCGGCAGCTTGACCTGCCTGTGCGCCCTTTTCGGCAGGGGAGGCCTCTGGGTCGAACGAGTGAACCGGGGCGCGACTGGAATCGAACGGTTCAGGGTCGTGGCCGTTTCCGGCGGCACCGTTGGATGCCATGGGTGGCAGTTGATTGAACGGAAGAGGAGTAAGAGAAAGTGGTGAGCTAAGAACTGCGGTCGCTAGCCGGGGTGGTGGTGGACAATACGAAGAAAGGTCGATTGCCTGACGTCAGGGAACCAAAAGTGCCGGCAGACTTCGCGTGCCATTGGAGTGCCTGCAAGCTGTGCAGTGGCAGTGCGAGCAGCAAAATGGATTATTTACAGCTTTTACGCCGTATTTTTTATTGACCTACGGCTTTTCGCGCCGTATTCTTTCTGGCAAACAATGTTACCGGCTCACTGCGCTCACTGCGCCACTTGTGGCACTTGCGATCGTCCCACGTCGCGCATCACACACCCAGAACCGGCTTGCTTCTGCGCCACATCAACCTCTATCATTGTCAACGACTCTCACAACAAATGACATGACCTCTCAGCCACCTTCCCTTCGCGACCTTTATACCGACACCACCTCTGCGTGGGCATTTGTGCCAGACCAGCCACCACAGGCGCTGGTCCCGAACACCCCAAATGTCTCGACGTCGTCGCCTTCATTCCAATGGACGTCACGCCCATCCCACAACTCAATATTCGACCTATCCCCGGATCTCACCGAATCCGGTGGCCTCGACTTTGTGGAACTGCTCAGGGCACTCGCAGCTTCTGCCATTCTGCAGTATACCAGTAGTGCAATAGCTATGCCCTGGGAAGTTGGCAAAACACTGCTGCAGGTGCAATGGGTTCCGCGCGAGTCCCACGACTATGATCTCGACACCCCAGCTGAAGAAGATGATGACGCGGTCAGCATTACCTCAATATTTCGCTGCCGAGTGCTTACATAGGTGCAGATGAGCGAGTCCTCCAACGAGAACGAAAACGAATCATACTTTGCGGACCCCGAACGAACACCCAAGGTCCAGCACCCTTCGCCTGTCGATAGCCATGGACACCGGATTCTACATGATCTTGAATACGTTATTCCGGTGGGAAGCGCAAATGGTGTCTGGGGTATGATACGGCGCGTCGGCCGTTTTAGGGGAGAAAGCTGGCTGGCTCTATGGAAAGGTCCGTGGTTTCCTCCATTCCAACCCTGCGCTTACGCTTGAATAGGACTGCTTACATCCTGTACAATGGAAGTTTTGGCCGCTACATTCCAACCCGTGCTTCATAACGTACTCCAGGCCATCATCTTTCCCTCAACATCTGTTTACCAGCAACCACCTCTCCTTCTCCCGGTGATATCTCACGTTATCACCGGCTTCTTGGTCTCCCCCCTTGACCTTGTGCGAACGCGGCTCATTGTGCAGTCCTTCCTGCCACAGTACCGTTCGTACACCGGTCCCATTGACGCACTCAAACAAATTGCGCGCGACGAGGGCGGAATCAAGTCCATGTACTTCCACTCCCAACTTTTCATTCCAACTATAATCGACGTTACTCTTCGACCTCTCGTTTCACTGGCACTACCGGGCCTCCTCGCATCGTACCTCGGTGTCAACATTTCGCAAGACAGTAGCCCTATCATCTGGGGTCTATCCGAACTCGCAGGAGGTTGTATGGGCTTACTACTTACCCTCCCTTTCGAAACCATTCGCCGCCGATTGCAAGTGCAGCCGCGGGGCAAGGCGCAGCCAATAAATGGATGCGTGCAGCTACGCCCACGACCCTATAACGGCGTTGTCGACACTTTCTGGCACATTCTCATCGAGGAACGTTCAGACCTTCCCATAGCCACTAGGCATGCCCGGAGACGATCCAGCGCCGGCGCAGACAAGGAGATAGCCACGGAAGACAGCTGGCTACGACACACCGGTGTGGGACAGCTCTATCGTGGGCTTGGAATGCGGTTGAGTGCTAGCGTGATTGTGTTCTTCCTGGCGATATTTACAGGGAGCGACGCGGCAGATAGCGGTTGGGCGGAACTGTAGCATACACACTCTCACGTACACCTTTGACGACAGTAGATAATATACACTCCTCATGCTCATGGATCTTTGCACAGGGTCTGTTGTGACCTGCGAAAGCGAAGAATGAAAAGATGTTCACGACCGGCGCGGCGCTGCAGCGCGACCTGTGGAAGGTTTTAGAAGCGGCAAGCAAAGGTCGACGCTGGACGCACCTCGCCTTCCAAACCGTAGTGTGCCTTCATTCGCTCCTGAATCTCAGGAAGGTTGTTTTGCTTGAGGGCTACCAGATATAGAACACCGCGTTCCGACAGCATGTCCTGTGATGAAATTTAGTATCCCGTGGGGAAGTGGAATCGGGACGCAATGCACGTCTACTAGCCCCAGAAACCGATTTGTTACGTCCATTCCATCGTTTCCGCCTGCCCAAGAACCCTGAATATCTCGGCCATCCTGCGCTTGCGCCGCCTCTTCCTCGACGGTGGGCACATACGGCGGATTGAACAACAGGACGTCGATAGAACGGTGCAGGCGCTGACCGAGGCCCTCCATAAATGAGGTATTTATGGGATTCAAGGCAACCTGTATTGAGTTGTGATATAACCAATTGCAGCTGCTGAGATCCTCACCCTATTTTGACTACCGGTTCTCGACGTGCAAACGCACGCGTGGGGATTCAAGTCCGTACATAGGTATACTTCAATGAATCAAAATAAATGCTTTGTGAGCAGTACGAATTGCCTCACGGGTTGTATCTTTTAAAATGGAGCCTAGGAAGCTGGACACACATCCCGAGCCTGAGCTGCGCCGTTGACATTAAACACGAGATGAATAATGTAAATAATGAAATATTTACCCCACCTCCAGACAAATGGAGGGCTTTAAAGCCTTTAGTAGCTCTTGGTCGGCCTCCAATGCATCCAAAAGCAGGAAGGTATCCTCTGAACGCACCAAATAAATTATAGACGCAAGTTATAATCTGGTTTCAATGCAGTACCTGCTGGTTCGTATACTCTGTCGTAATCCTCCGCTTTGAGATGGGAAAGATCTGGAGTTGGAATCATGGTCGCGCGAAATCAAAACGCGGTCGCGTGCCCCCGATCGATCGTGTATACTTGTGCGCAGCGCGTCGCCGCGGACTCGCCTCCACCGAGCTTGCCGCTTCATGGCCGACATGTGTCTACCTCGTGCGAAATGAATGTCTTGGCATGTTGCCGCACCATATAACAAACGCCTGCCGTCTCCCAATATCCCAGTCTACTACGAAGTAGCCATCGTTGACAGCAAGCTCGGTTACTAGTCGATTCGACAAATCTTCTCTCTTCATGGACTACTTGGTGTGTCCTATCGCTTAAAAGTCAGATATCGACTAACGGAGCTGGGTAGCAATCCTTGCTCTGCTCCAGTGAGCCTGTCGACGCCGAATCTGTCTCCGAAAAGCCCATGAGAACTGCGAACCTGGACGACTCTGAGGTCGAACTCATCGGCGTCGCGCGCCTTGTAATCCAATCTGGGGACCTCCGCCTCCCATTGCCAATGAAACCACTTCCCACAAATCCATATGTCAGACTCAACACCGAATCCTCGTCACAACGATGGTGCACGAGTCGCTGCTCACATACGTACGTACTGGGGTGGCACAGTCCCTAGCATGGTGTTGGTTTGATACTTATGACATGCAGAATCCGTCCGTCGTGGCTCAAAGACACTATCTATATCCCAATAACATCGCAGGACAGCGGGTTGAGCTTTACCGTTAAGAACAGCCTGAGCTGGTTCAAAGACATCACAGTAGGCACAGGTTTCCTTCCTGTAGACCGCCTCGCCGAGTGCACAGAGCACAACGACCTTGTCCTGCTCTTGTCGTCTCCGGGCGGCGACCACCGAGGGCACCTGCTCGTCACCGTCATCTTTAACGCTCTCCATAGCTCCAACTTCCCCTCAGGTGTGTCAGAAATCAGTCAGGGCCAGCGCAGTACTAGTTCTCACATCGTCTTCCTTCATATAGACGTCGGATTGGTGCGCTTAACGATATTCGAAGCAAAGGACATGGAGATCTCCGTGCGCCAGCAGAAAAAGCCTAGTGCGCGGCTGCAAGTGCGTTGGATTGCTAAAGACGCAGACGAGGATGTGCCACCGATGTTCACGACACGAATTGCGCACAACACGGGGCAACCGCTCTGGAAAGAGACGGTCGACTTCATCTGCTCGCGACGGGATAGCATGGTGCTCTTCTTCGATGTGATGGACACAAAGGTGAAGGGGGCGCCACTAGGATATATGCGAATCTCGCTAGGTGATCTGCTTGAGGCCAGCGAGAGTGACAGATCGTGGTGGCCGTTGACTGGGTCGGGACAGGGACAGTTACGGGTCAGTGCAGAGTGGCGTGCAATTGGGACACCGCCAGTATAGTGCAGTTGCGTATGTCTCGTAATAACTTAGTGTACAATTCGAGTCGCCAAAATCTTGAGGCGCAAGTAAGATTAGTTTAAGCCAGAATATAACCACTGTAGCACTTACTATGTCGATGTTATAAGAGGTGCTTTCTGTATCCAATTTCTGTCAACGACTTGCTTGTACATGAAAGCGGCAAATCCTGCGCGCGCAAGGAAGGTGCCTATCTTGCCGTCACCAATGTATCCTGCGATGACCTCCTTGTTGTCACTGCTCGTCAGGAAGGGGACGCGAACAATGGTCCAGTCCAAATCGCTGCCTTTCGTCCGTATTGTTTCACCGATGGCTACGACATCTTTCCAGGCATTGTACGCGGTTGTCTTGACGCCGGCGACCATGGTTGCATACTTGAGACTGAACTTGTCGTTTGAGTCGGTAATAGACGCTGTCCCTAGGGCGATGAGACGCTTGACATTGTGTGCATGCATCTTGTCGACGATACGCTCGTACCCACGGGCAAGCGGGGTATTAGAGGGGTGGAACGGGCCATCTTTGAGCGAGGCTGGAGGCCCGAGGAAGGATACGACAATATCCACGCCCTCCTGGACTAACATTAGTGCCAGTCCAATGAGAGAAAGAAAAACCATGGGCGAGAAACAGGAGGAAAAGTGCTAGAATACGAACCATTGCCTTTGAGATACCGTCCTCATCGTCTAGCTGGCCAGTGACGATGATAACGGCGGGATTCTTTGCGATATCCGAGGGCACTTTGGACGGTGCGCGGACGTAGAGGACGATGGTCGCGCCCTTGAGTCCCGCCAAGGCCTCGCGCAGGAAGAGGAGGCCTGCAGCGCCGGTTGAGCCGAAGACGAGGACGCGCATCCTGGGAGTCAGAGGTCAAAAGAGACTTTGGAATTGGCGAAATGCGGCATTATTGTCGCGCGTGGTGTAAAGTCTAACCCTGTTTGGAGCGACTCAGTTTGAGGATGATGGCTGCCATGTATGATTGCCGCGGCTTTAATTGAATAGAATTGAACCGTCGAGGTTTGGAAATTCGATTCAGTTTGAACCGTTCAGGGAGACAAAGGGTCGCAAAGTAAAATCCAAAGGAACGCAATATACAGAGATAAGGTATTTACATATATGATTAGGTCCGAAGCCTCACATAACCAAGCATGATGGCTGCACAAGTAGTGACTGTCGCGACCAGGTACTGCAGCACCGTCGCCTTGCTCTGCTGGATACCCGTCCTCAGCCCAGAAATCTCTTGCTCTATGCGCGTGTCGACGTCGCGCACTTTCATCCCCTGCTTCGCATGCTCCTCTCGCAACCGGCCGCGTTCAAGGTTCAGATCCAGACGCACACCTGCCTGCGTCCGAGTGATTTCCTCTCGCAGCTTTGCCTTCAATCTCTCCACCTCAGTCACCAGCGCATCGTGACTGCCCTTCATGGCAGCCAGGTCGTTCTTGCTGATGAGAAGCAGCTCGGATTTCAATTGTGCAAAGTCCACTTGCTGTGCATAATGCTGCTTCTCCTGCGCCGCCTTGGATGCCATATTCGTGGTCATGTTTCGTATGGACTCGTCAATGACTTCTGCAAGCGCGGTCATGATGCCCTCGGCCTGTGCGCGGTTGAGGCCCTCTCTTTCCAATCGTTGGACGAAATGATGCGTGTCGAAATGGAATTCCTGGGTTGGACGGGTCATATGGAGAGAGCGGGTGGGTGGATGCATCCACTGTGAGGCAAAGGGGCGTGACAGGCGCGCCAATGGGCGAGCGGTATTAGCGTACATGGCAGTGATGGTGGTGGTGTGAATGGAAGAATGAGATATTCGGACTCATGCCTACTGCCACCGAAATACGCAAGGGCACGATCAGCTCCAACTGCTTCATCCTACCATGAGTATTCAAAGTCGCATCAAGGCGTTTGAAACCCTCAACAACAACCCTACCAGCTCGCCCTCAAGTCTGAAACCAGGTCTTGGGCACAACCAGTCCAGCAGCATCTCCTCTTTCCACAGCGTCTCTTTGCATCACTCGGACGATGAAGAGAGCTTCGAGAATGTCAGCGCGACACAGTCCAGCTACGAACAGGTTTCACCCATCCGCGAAAATCTGCCAACACTTTCGATGGGCACCGGAAACAGCGGCAGTCTCCTCAGTGCAAACAGCAGTGGTCCCAGCAGCCCGACCTTGAGCGCAAGAACACCACCCAAACTTCCGGAGAGAAGGAAGAAACCCCCGCCAATTCCAGCCAAGCAAGCTCCTCCCATGCCGCCGAGAAGAACAGCGAGTGCACCAAACCAGGATCCAAACGCCAATCTCAAGGCAAAGCTTACTCGACGCACACCCGTCCCACCTGCTGCGCGCGCACGCTATGTTGCGCTTTTCGATGCCAACCTAGCGGTGGCGAAAAAAGCTTTAGAATTGGAAAAGCAGTCTGGTGTGTGCAACTACTCGTGTCAGTGTTGGGCATGACTGACGGGGGTTCGTGTAGATGCGCCATCTCCCAGTCCATCAGCTAGTCGACTCAATGCGGGCACACTTTCACCGCCGCGCACAAGACAAGGCTGGCGCGGCATCTCCGTTGACCTTACTACCGCACCACCATCCCAGCCTCCGTCCCCCGCGATTATCGAAATGGTAGCACAAGAAAAACTCCCCGGCGCCGTGGTCAAACGTATCTGGCAACTCTCGCGTCTACCCCGACAACGCCTTAACGAGATTTGGGAAGAAAGCGTTACAGCATCTGCATCCTCATCCACAGCGTCGCTGGATGCTAGTGGATCAAAAGCGTCGGCTATGGGTGGTTTGGGAGGCGTGAGCAGCGAGTCGTTCATTGCTGGAATGTGGAGGATAGATGAAGAACTACGACGGCGCAGACATAGCATGAAGACACATTCCAAGTCCTCTGATCTGTTGCTATAAGGCAGCCTCTCAAACTTGCATGTCCATTTTGTTAGATTTTGCAGTGTGTGTACACCTTTGGTTGACCAATTCGAATGTGCAACCCTACTTGGACGAACGCATGCAGGCGAATAAATTATGTTATTTGTATTAACTAGTAGACAGTACGGTAAGCGATGTCCATGGTTGAAATGCTGCTGTTGTTCAGTGGAATCCCAAAAAATCTTTCAAGTTGTTTCCTGCTCCTTCCCGAACGATGTCCTCCTGCGCGCATTGCGCTTGAACATGGTCCATAAATTTGCGCTCTGCTTCTTTTGCAGCGGCGTGTGCGTATCCTCGCGGCCCGATTGTGGCAAAGAGACTTGATGTTCGGACACCGAAAACACTTGTGGAGAGATGTGAACCTCCATCTCCTTCGTTCCAATAGGCGACGCCAACACTTCAGGCGACGTCTCATGACTTGGAGGTAGGTCTGAATCCGAAGAGGGTAACTCCCCATCTCCACCCTCATCCTCTGTTTCTGCCTCGGGCTCCTCGAAAACCGTCGTCTCCACCCACGACACGGCCCGGGAGTGTTTTCCGCCAATGTTACCATCGCTAGCCACTCGGATATGCTCCTCGTCCATGTCAAATACATGCGAGTTGCGAAGACTCGCCGGGGGCGAATGTATCGTAGTAGCGAAGTCCCATGAATCGATGGACCCGCGCGTCTGTGTCGAAGGTAATACACGACGCTCCTGACGTTCAGTTAGCGGAGGTAGGTCCTCTTTCGAGGATAGTCAGCAGCCACTTAGTGCATGAGGGACACCGCAACGCACTCAGGATGGTGTTGATCAGATACGAGGGCTTCTTCGCGCCTTTGAAAAAAGGCATTTGTAAGAGTGTTTCCGCATTTGGCCTACCGATATGCATTGTCAGCTTTCTTCGAATAACATGGGAGACCTCAAGATGATTGTGATTTGCACAAAAGGGCAGGTGTGTGAGACAGACCTCTGTGATGGGTCCTTGACTAGGCAAATCTCGACGACTTCCTGGAAGGCTTTGCTGTACTTGTAAGTGCCACCATTGCGGTCCAATGTCGGCGCGGCCTCTTGGACTCTGAGCACGGGTCAGGCATCCCAATCACACAGTACTTCTTGCATGCACCCACGTCTTGAGCAAGACCTTCTGGGGAGCTTCCCGTGAGCGGGGAGCACGTCCAGCCGACATTTCGAGGGCACAAATCCCAAAACTCCATATATCGGCTAGTTAATACGTCAGTTCAGCGTAAGGCGCTTCGAGCCAGCCCTCGCTATCACTCACCAGCAGCATCGTATGTATGACCTTGAATAACTTCCGGAGCCATATGACTAGGCTGTAGACGAGAGGTAAGAGAACGCGTCGAAAAGCAGAATGCGTACTGACCGTGCCAACAAACGATTTCCGCTTTCCCATTTTGGGACGGCTTGCGGTAGGGGACCCAGAGACGGATGGGTCGACGAGAACGACTTGCTTCGTGTCGCGAGATCCCCCACGCCGAGACCTAAACTGAGTTGGGCTTGAAGGTCCGGGTTGGTAGGCAGAGTTATGAGGTGCATCTTCTGTCGTCAAATCTGCTGCGACGCCTAAGTCTCCCAATAGGACAGTCCCATCCGTGTCGATGAGAAGGTTGGCAGCCTTGATATCTAGCCAACGTCATGTGAGTTGTTTGTGCTCATTAAACCGGCGAAGGAAAGGAACCTCGATGAATGAAACCGTTGATATGAAGGTAGCTGGAATAATTCGATGAATGAGAGAGAAATGTATGGTGGGAAGACGAGAAAGCTCACTTCATTCCGAGGAGCGCTTGCCTGAGAACACATCTTATCACCTCTTCTTCCATACCTGTCCCCGCTCCTCGAAAGGCAATAACATCGGCCACGCTGCCGGCCGCCATAAATCGTAGCGCGATATGCAACTTGTGGCCGTCAATCCACGTGCCGCGGACTCTGAGGACATTGGGATGCTTTGATTTACTCAGGGTTAGCACTTCTTTCTGTAGGAGGGCAAGGGAACGTGGATGAAGGGCATCCAAGTCAAGAACCTGAATGCATGATAATAAGTCAATGACGGCTGTGGCCCTAATTGAATGCTACCTTGAGTGCCACGGGGATAGGATTGCGCTTTGGGGGATGGTAGGTAGCCGCGTAGACGATGGACGATGCCCCAAAGCCAATAGGAGCGCCGACAGTGTAATCAGAGGCCTCGTCGCTGAATTGGCCGGGTTGAGAATATTGCGGGTGGCATCAAAAGGTGGTTGAGTACAGACCTGTATATTTCCCACTGATCCTCTACAGCACCGATGAACTGTTTGGTACCCTGCATGAGTGAAGTCCGGCGAGGGGAGGATGCCAACAATGTAGGGTCTGCCATGACAGCTGTCGCTGCTTCACCGACGAGGCTGAGCGCTGTAAAGATGTCTGTTTACAATAGGCTATGACTGTCAAAGTTATGGGTGAGTCGATGGCAAGGTCCGCTGGCGTCTAATACAGAGTCGGGACTCGGCACTCCCGCGATCATCCTCGACAAAGTCTACTCAATTGTCAGATAGCGTGGGCACGTGGTGTCTGTTGGACAACCTGAGGGCAACTTTTTTGGATTGGAATCGCGGCCATCTTGCCAACACGCACAGTTCATTGGAAAGTGTCTTTTAGTAACGAATTTGTGGCGTCGTCCACTTCGGGTCACGGTGTTAGGCCACGGCCTTTGTTCCATCAAGTAGTCGGAACTTTGTGCAGACAGCAGCTGATAATCAGCTCTCGCTTGAATCCTTCGATGCGGCCTCGGATGAGGCCAATGAGTTCAAGCCTGCGTCATGTCCAACCAAACGTGGGCGAACTTGTTCCACCATCGTGGGCCCGAGAGGACACGAGGCAGAGGATATCAATCTTCTGGACACGATGTTTGAGATAACCAACTCGAGAGCGGCGTATTCTCCTCAAAGTACATCGCCCCCGACAACAGTAAAGTCCAACTTTGCTCTCAGAAACCGGCTGTACACATGATACTGGTGATCCTGCGACCAAAAGTTCATTTTGTGGCTGTGCTCTCCCTGTCACCGGAGAAAGCCGAACCCAATCAGCGCTTTCCTAATCTGTGGCGGAAACCTCTTCTTCCTTCTTCCTACGACGACGTTCCTTTTCCCTGTTTCTCGTTTACGGTCCCCTCCATCCCAGCTTTCCCACTAGTTTCCGTCTGGCCTTTGCGGATGGCGCCCTCTCAACCTCTGGCGAAATACCAATACGTCGTCACTCCAGCTGGCCCCAAGATCCTGCCAATAGACGAACCCTCATGCAAAGATGAAGAGAGTCCAGCAGACTACAATACTGGAGGTTACCTGCCCGTCAGTCTCAACGACACGTTCAAAGGCGGGAGGTACAAGGTTGTGCGCAAACTAGGGTGCGTGGCATCGCTGTATCACAATAGGCGTTAGCCTAATGTCCCCGTTTAGCTGGGGTCACTTCTCAACTGTATGGCTTGTAAAGGACGTTCAGTGCGTAACCATTCGTTCCCGCCTTTCCTGAAATGCTCATCGGCGACTCAGGGAGCAACGACATTCCGCACTCAAAGTTGTCAAGTCAGCAGGGCGCTACGCCGAGACGGCCCGAGACGAAATAAAGCTGCTCTCGCGCGTCGCAGCAGCCTCCCCAGATCACCTAGGTCGCCAACATATCGTGTCCTTCCTTGACTCTTTCTGTCACCAGGGTCCCGAGGCATCTCACATCTGCATCGTGTTTGAACCCCTGGGTGAGAATCTGCTCGCTCTCATCGAGAGGAATAGAAAGCGTGGTGTTCCTCGAGCTGTGGTCAAGATTGTTGCCAAGCAAGCTCTCCTGGCCCTACAATATCTCCACGACGAATGCGATCTTGTACATACCGACATTAAGCCGGAAAATATCTGTACGTCCCTTTTCATCCCAACAGCATATGCTGCTTTCTCACGAACATTGTTTGCGGTTAAAGTGATATCCATCCCCGACATTGAGTCCCACATATCCACCGAACTTTCCCTTTCTCCGCTTCCAACATCACGTCGCGTGGGCGTGCCTCTTCCGTCGAACATCCGGTCAAGCATGGGACGCCAGCGGTCGACCCGTAAGTCGGTGCAGATCTTCGACTCTCAGCCGCTGTCAAGTCCGTGCCGCAGTGCAGGCCCGCTTAGTCTCGGGATGAGTTTCGGCGCACCATTCGGTACCATGGCCAGTGGAAATCTCAGTGGCTGCAACAGTACCGTCGGAAGTGCGGCAGGCTCTCCTTCGTTGCCCACGCCATTCATCGAGCGCAAACCTCTTCCCCCTGCCACTGCACCAAAGGTTCCGAGTGGGTTATCAGCGACAGCTCCACGAAAGGATGTTCAGAAACCATCCGGCCCGCCGAAACCTACACCACTGGTCAAAGTCTCCCCTGTGCTAAGCTCCCCGTCCACGTCTTCTTCCTCGTCATCCATTGCCTCGACAGCGGCTTGCACAGATACCGCAACGAGCAGTATTTCGACGCCACCGACTTCGCTGCCAAACTCATTCGGCAGTGCTTCGCTTGGTATGTTGATGATGAAGAGCCGAATGAATGCGGATGTATCGACATTAGAGGAAGTCGACCACGAAGACGTCGATAGCGCTCCAAGTTCAAGTGTTGAAGGAGCGTTTTCGTCTTGGAAGGAGCGCTTCGGCTCGTGGAAGGACAAGATTTCGGGATCATCGTCGTCCAAATCGTCCAACGTTCCAGAACTGTTTTGCACAGACGCGCGCTCCTCACAGTCGCCTTCCTTGTCGAGCTCTTGGAAAGATCCGGGTGTGTCTGCGCCTGCTCCTGCGGTGGTTGTATCGACTTCTGTGCGAGCGGACGGCTTGGAAGAGCGATGTGACCATTTCGGTGCCCCATCCCCTGTGCGATGTCCACCGTCGTCATCAAGCGCGACAAAGTCTAGCAGTTCGTCGAACACTGTGACTGCTGCCCATCCTTCCCCCGCAGGAACGTTGCATGCATCGCCCGCCTCTCCTGCACCGGGTTTGTCGCAAGATACTCCGGCGCAAGCGATACACCCGCCGCCCGGTTTCGACAATACGGCAAGGGGCACTGGAATCTATGTCACGCGATGTGTTCATAAAGCGACTGGCCCGTCTCTTCTGTCGCAAACTGCCCCGCACAAGGCGCCAGCGCTGGAGGCTAAATCATCACAATCCAAGTCGAAAGCAACATTACCGCCAATCTCGACGACTCGTGTCGAAGAAGAATCGTTGAAATCTCCGTCAACCCCACCGCCTACCCCATGCTCGCCTGCAACATCCCGCACCGCTCACGCGTCTTCGCCGCCCCTGGCACCGATGTCGGCGGTCACTCGAAGTACTGGGAAGCCGCAACCCGTTGCAATTCCTCCCCCACCTCTGGCCACGGCACCTACCTTCCCTTCTGCAAACGTTGTGGACCTCCCTCCGCCGTTGTCAATAAAGATAGCTGACATGGGCAATGCTACGCCCAGCAAGAAGCATTACACGGAGGACATCCAGACACGCCAGTATCGTGCACCTGAAGCCATCATTGGACGCAAGGATTGGGACACAACCGCCGATATATGGAGTATAGCCTGTGTACTGTTCGAGTTGTTGACGGCAGAATACCTCTTTGATCCCCAAGGCCAAGGAGAACTGTTCAGCAAAGACGATGACCATATGGCGCAAATCATTGAGCTAATGGGCGACTTTGATTTGGACTTGAAGATGGGCGGTCGTTTCTCTAAAGAGCTCTTTGATCACAATGGTACGCCGTGCGCGTAGTTGTTGATGATATATGCTCATAGTTTCTTTAGGGAATCTTCGCTATATTCGCAACCTCAAGCCCTGGCCGCTTAAGCGTGTTATGATGGAGAAATATCTTTACACCGACGCGGAGGCCAAGTCGCTCTGCTCGTTCCTCGAGCCTATGTTGGCACCCGACTTCCGCAAACGTGCATGCGCTGTTGATATGATTGATCACCCTTGGTTAGAAGTCGTTGAGGGTGACGAAGTTGCAGGAAGCTGGTGATGGAGTCGGATTGTGCTGCAGTGTAGACTGCTATAGAGCCGCATGCCTTCCGCCCATCCCAGCTTTGATGCGCTCTTTTCGTCATACCCTTTGGCCCGTATATTATACTTTTTTTATTTTTGGTAATGTTTCTTCTGTTCTTGTTGGGTCTTCTGCCGGTGGTCCCTTTTGCATGCTTCCCTTGTCACAATTTCTGCTTATACCACCCCTCCCTCCCCCTCCTCCCTATGCACGCACATAGAGTCCACGTGTACATGCGTCTCCTTTACATGTTGTTCTATGCGTCCCCGTACATTTTATTTACCCACTACCACACCGCCGTTTCGTCTCGCCTGCCTGCTCTTTCCTCGTCGCGTTTTGTTACTGTGTATTCATACTACCCACGCCCTCCATGGACATACGTTACGTGTATCTATTTTGTCTGCCGACCTTCCCTCTACGAGTACATATGCATAGAAATTTTCCCCCAGGTATCATAATTAACGGGTGAAACAATAAAAGAAAGTATTGACGCTATGGATTTGAGTTGAGTGTTACCATCTAACCGTGAATAACGAAGCACAGCCATTTTGAGGTGATATTTCAGGGTATCTACAATAACAATCCCCCACAACCTCTGACCGTACACAATATTGCTGCTAGGCTATCCCCCTTTGCGTTGCTCGTCGCTTCTTTGCTCTGGGGGACCTTCATGTGAAGTATTTGGAGATATTTTAATGGTCAGGCAATGGAGTTACTACAAGCTTTACCAAGCATAGTGTTTAATTTAGAAAGGGTCGGTACTGTACTGTACATACTTATCCTCAAGGAGCACAATATGTCCCCATCAGTAACAGTAACAGTACGGTACACCCCCCTAAATTGGGTATAGGTACGGTACCGGTACTGTGCCCCCGGGGAGCATAGGTCCGCCGCCCTACTTCAGACTCAAGTCTCACGGGTGCCACCCAAGCCAGATCATTTGGGGAGATAAAATGTGATCATAAGCTTGACACAACAGATAAAAAGTATCTAGCCCACCGCGGGGGTCGAACCCGCAGCCTTCAGATGGTTTTCAAGTGGTTAGACCTGCCTTAAAAGTCTGACGCTCTATCCGATTGAGCTAGGCAGGCTATCCTATAGGCTCCATGCACGCTTATGTATTTTGAAGACGCCTTCCTTTCGCTCACTCAGGCTTAAAAAATGATTTTGATACAGCACATTTTCTGGGGAAAGCAGCTCAAGCGCAAGCTTTCAATAAAAATTGAGCCTTCACACAGCAAAATGACCACCGCAGGGGTCGAACCTGCAATCTCCTGATTCGTAGTCAGACGCGATGCCATTTCGCCAGGCGGCCATGACAAGTGGTTGGGCAGAGTCCGATATTGCACGCTGTCTGTCCATCATGAGTCTCAAGAACAGAATAGCATGCGTAGACATAACAGCTCAACATACATGGGGCGGTATGAATCAACGCATTGCTCCTCCGGTGAGCTTCCCAAACCACTCTAGAGGACTCTTCGTCGCCCGTGCACCTGCAAATCCTGCTCCGAGAGAAAGCGGGTTGGCGGAGGCGAAAGATTCTTGTCGCGCTTTTGCTAATCGTTGCGCTGAACTCATGTGTTAGGTCAAATTGGACGAAGGGGTGAGTGCTAGACCGCACCGGCACGGTCAATCTCGTCCACATTCGTCTCTATCACTACCCCGCCTTGTATCACTTCAGCCAGGATGTGGTGTGCCTACAACGACGTGTGAGGAAGGATCCACAAACAGTCTCGAACAAATACCTCGTCGAAATGGAATACCAAGTCAAGTTCGCATACGTTCTCGAATGTGCGATCCAGAGATTCAACAAATACCTACATTTATCTCAGCGTATAGGTCTTGAACGATGCATAGGTGCACGTACCTGAATCAAATCCAATATGCCCAACTCACTCTCCGAAGAGTCGACGACAAATACGAAGTAGAGTGTTGCGTAGTTGCGGTACACAACACGCCAGCGCTCGTCCTCCGTGCCCAGAAATGTATCAAGTTCAGGCGCATCTAGAAAGTTACAAAGTCCAGATGGCCGATTACAGATGAGACTGAATATCTTCTGGACAACACTTTGCGAGGATTGTTGCAATGGAGAATAGAACTTGGTGAGGCGGGGCACGCCTGAGGTGTTGACTGTTCCTTGCGGTAAGCATTCCAGTAGTCTTTATTGGCAACCGCTGACAGATTAGAACTGCGTGGATCATCGAATGAGTGATAAATGATAATGGAAGTTGGAAGTTGAGAGTGAAGGAGCGTCGCGGGCGCGTCATCATTACGATCGAGCTCGAAGCAGCATGACTGTCAAATATACAGCTACATACATAGTCGAAGGTGCAGTATAGATCCATAGCATTCAGAAAAGATAAGGAATAAAGGAATTCGAACTAATGCAGGTTTAGTCAAGTTACGATTTAGGGAATTCAGCATTTTAGTAATAGCCACGTCCATGATAGTATCCATCATCAGAATAGTTCGAGCCGTACATACTGTCTTCGTCCTCGTCTTCGTCTTCGTCAAAGTACTCGTCCCCATCCCAATGCACCTCGGTATATGCTTCCATTTTCTTCACATCTTCCCTGCTCAAATTCGAGCACACGTCTAGATGGAGCTCCTTGATAGGCAATTTCATCTTCGCGCGCTTGGCCAATGTCCCTCGGACGGTGTCCGCATCACATTCCCCTGCAAAATCGGCCGCAGATATCACCATTTTCTGCAGATACGGGAACACGATTGTCGGCTTCTTTTGTCCACTCTTTGGATCCTTGACCATCTTGACTGACTCCAGTGCGTTGAACAAATGGCTCATTGCATGAAGGCCGATTAGGTGAATTTCATGCAGCCGCACACAGCGGTTGAGGATGGCAAATCTTGGGCCAGTGATCTCCTCGTACCCAGTAGTCAAATGAAGAGCGCGGACTTGTGGGAGTGGAAGAGCGTGGCCTATCGTCTGCAGCATGGTCATATACCCGCGAGACCGCCCAATCCCAGCATCACCCCCCGTCACCATGAGCTGTAATTCGAACGGGGCAGTGTGATGAGGTGCCGACGCAATGATCACTGCTGGAGTGTGTTGAGAGTTCATGCGCTTGATGTACAACGTCGGCTTGAAGACATCGAGCATGTCCATAGAATGAACGGAGGCGGCCTGCAGAGCGGCAACGGCGGGGTGGAAGTCGGGGCCGTCAAGGCTGAGGCTGAACCTCGTGAGAGCAGGGAATGACAAACATCTGAAGAAGCCAGAGAAGACGGTCACGGTGCAAGAAAGTTTCAGCACGGCCAACCTTTCCAATCGGAGTATCGACGCATCCGCGTCCGCTGCGTTGGCATCGACGCAGGTGCTTTTGAGTATCAAGGATTCAAGGAGAGGCATGGACCGCAGCGCATCTAAGATGACAGGCCATGGCTCGAGCATTGTCTCTGGAGGGTCGGCAACCTCTAAATGGGTCATCTTCGGGAAGGTAGCGCTCAGCCATGGTATACCACAGGAATTGAGGCTCAGCCGATGAAGGCTCGGGGCACTCATGAGAGCACCTGCGGGGAGCTTGACGGGGGTCTGATCAAGGCCCATAGAGTAAAGGTAGATACCAGCATACGTAGAAGTCTCTCGAACACGGAGGGACAAAGAACGGAGCGCGGGAGTCGGTTCCAACAGGAGCTGCCCGATTTTCTGTATGTCCAGCTCGGTCCCTTCGACCTCGACTTCCTCCAAGCGTCCTGTTCTGGACAATACGTCGAAAAAGATTTCGCGCATCGAGGAGCTGTTAAAAAAGGGTCTTGGCATATAGCACCGGATTTGACTGTTTCTTTCGTCTGCGCGCTTGAGCTGTTCTCTATTCCATTGGGTTGCAGAGCCCTCGAAAAAGAAGTCGCCCCATGCTTGGGATCCCCAAGCAGAGCCTGGCGGAAATGGCGGCACACAGATGTCAGCTTGACGAGGGTTGTGTGCGACACATAAGAGGTTTGAACTCCAGCAACGTGTTTGTCAAGAGTAGTGGTCACCGCGGCCTGGAAAAGCATCTGGCAGAGTATTTCGAGGGGAACCTTTCGACAAATCGTTGTCTTCTCGTTGCGCTCTGACTTTAGCGTGCGAATGGTCTCTTCATAAGTTCGAATTTTCTCGTCTATATCGTGCATTTCACTCGATATTGGCGCTAGTTATGATTATTATGGGTCACACAAGATATTTCTTTTAGCACTAACCAGGTATTCTGGCTGCCGGAAAATATTCCATTGTTACAGGAGATCGTCGCAGGTGGAAGGCGACGGATACTTCGCACGTGACGATTACACAGCAATGCAAAGCAGATGCAAAGTGTGACAAATTAATCCGCCGTTGAGGCCACTATTGTGAGTCCAGTCATAGCAAAGCAATGTGTAGGCATAGATCACTTTCTTTCTTTACAATAGGACTCTGAATTTTTGCAGACATATCACTCAACGTCTCAGTGCCTTTCCATTGTTCTTCACTGATACCGAGTGCATCATAAGAATTATCAGAGCCGTACAGACTGTCTTCGTCTTCGTCTTCATCTGCCTCAAAGTACTCGTCGCCGTCCCAGTTCACCTGAGTATGCGGTTCCATCTTCGTCACATCTATTTCGCTCAAATTCGAGCACGTCTTCAGATGGAGCTCCTTGATGGGCAAATTCATCTTCGCGCGCTTGGCTAATGCCCCTCGCACGGTTTCCGCATTGCAATCTCCTGCAAAATCGGCCGCAGATATTACCATTTTTTTGAGCAACGGGAACATCATGGTCGGCTTCTTCTGCCCAATCCCTGGATGCTCGAGCACTTCGACTGATTCAAGCGCGTTGAACAAGTATCGCATCCCATAAAGGCCAATTAGCTGAATTTCATGTAGCCGCACACAACGGTTGAGGACTGCGAATTTCGGACCGGTAATCTCCTCGTGCCCATTGGTCAAATGAAGATAGTGGACTTGAGGGAGCGGAAGAGCGTGGCCTATCGTCTGCAGCATGGTCATATACCCGCGAGACCGCCCGACTCCAGCGTCGCTCCCCGTTACCTTGAACTGCAGCTCGTATACAGCAGGATTGGGTCCTGACGCTATGACCACTCCTGGGAGGTGCTGGGGATTCATACGCTTGATGTACAATGTCGGCCTGAAGACGTCGAGCATGTCCATAGAATGAACCGAGATGGCCTGGAGAGCCGCAACAGCAGGGTGAAAGTCGGGGCCATCGAGGATGAGGCTGAATCTTGTAAGACCAGTGAACGACAAATATCTGAGGAAGTGCGAGAAGACAGCGACCGTGCAAGAAAGTTTCAGCACGGACAACTTTTCCAACCGAAGTATCGACACATCTGCATCCACGTCCAATGTGTTGACACCGCAGGCGTTTTTCAGTATTAGAGATTCAAGGAATGGCATGGACCGCAGTGCTTCTAGCATAATGGGCCATGGTTCTCGCATCGTCTCCGGAGGGTCGGCAACCTCCAAATGGGTCATCTTCGGGAAGGTAGCAGCCAGCCATGATATGCCGCAGAAATTGAGACTTAGCCTCCGAAGGCTTGGGGCACTCATGAGAGCGCCTGCGGGGAGTTCGACGAATGTTTGTTCAGAGCTAGCGAATACGTCGATGTCACCATAAGTCGAACTCTCTCGAACACGGAGGGACAAAGAACGGAGCGCGGGAGTTGGTTCCAACAGACGCTGCCCTATTTTTTGTATGTCATGCTCGTTCGCTTCAATCTTGACTTCCTCCTAGCGTCTTGTTCTGGACAGTACGTCGAAGAAGATTTTGCGCATCGAAGAGCTTTCTAGAAGGACGCTGTGCGCATAGCACCGGATTAGGGTGTTTCTTTCATCGGCGCGCTTGAGTTGTTCTTTGTTCCAGGCTGCAGAGCCTTCAAAGAAGAAGTCACCCCATACCGTGGGATCCCCAAGTAGAGCCTGGCGGAAGTGACGGCACACAGATGTTAGCTTGACGAGGTCCATGAATGACACATAAGACGATTGAAGTTTAAAAACGTTTTTGCTGTCGTCAGCAGCCATCGCAGCCTGCGTGAGAATTTGGCAGAGTATCTCAAAGGGGATCTTGCGGCATATCGTTGTCTTCTCGTTGCGCTCTGACTTTAGCGCGCGAATGATATCTTCATAGGTCCGAATTTTTTCGTCTATCGCATACATTTCACCAGATATTGGCTCTAAGCCAGAGTTATGTACGACAATTATGGCCAGTTGACGTTGTAGCACTTACCAGGCATTTCAGCTGCTTGCCAAGTGGGTTTCATTGTTACAGGGAGCTCGTCGCAGGTTGAAGGAGGTAGATGTGCGGGCACGATGCGATTAGGCAGTGCCAAATGGTGACCCAAATCGAAAGTGTGTAGAAGTGTCACTGTGTGTTGGTAGAGTGAAGGAGCGTCGCGCGCGTGTCATCATCACGATCGGCTTTGGAAGGCTTAGCGTGGCCGGTTAATACAGCTACTGCACTCTATATAAGTACATAGTTGAAGCCGCGAGATAAGTCCGTAGCATTCGTGCGAAAATAAAGACTCATACATTATCTCATGAAACGGAGCGCCTAGTACACGGAGTCCGAGTCGTCTCCGTCTTTGTCCAAGTACTCGTAGCCATTCCAATTCACCTGGGTATATTCTTCCATTCCCAGCACCTCTTTATTTCTCAAATTCCTGCACTTGATTAAATCGAGCTTCAGGATAGGCAACTCCATATCCGCACGCCTAGCCAACATCTCTTCGATGGTCCATGCCCTACATGGTCCTACGAAGTTGCCCTCAGATATCACCATTTTCTCCAGATTCGGGAACACTACAGTCGGATTGTCTCGCCCATTGTGTGGACTCGCAACCGCGTCGACCGACTGAAGTGCGTCGAACAGATAGTGCATCCCATATAGGCCGGCTAGGTGAATTTCGTGCAGCTGTGCGCAGCGATTGAGGATGGCAAACCCTGGACCAGTAATCTCTTCGTAGCCAGCAGTCACGTGAAGGAAGCGGACTTGAGGGAGTGGCAGAGCGTCGCCTATCGTCTGCAGCATGGTCATGTACGCGGGAGACCGCCCAAGTCCAGCGTCGCTTCCCGTCACCGTGAGCTGCATTTTGAATGGAGCATTGTCATCAGGTGCGGACGAAATAACTACTGCTGGGAGCTCCTGAGAATATCTTCGTCTGATGTACAATGTTGGCTCAAAGACGTTGAGCATGTCCATCGAATGAGCCGAGACGGCCTTGAGGGCCGCGACGGCGGGGTGAAAGTCGGGACCCTCGAGGATAAGGCTAAATCTTTTGAGGGCAGGGAACGACAAATGTTTGAAGAAACACGAGAAAACGGTGGTGGTGAAAGAAAGTTCCAGATAGGCCAACCTTTCCAGCCGGAGTGTCGACGCGTCCACGTCCACTGCGGTAGCATCGCAGGTGTCTTTGAGTATCAAAGATTCGAGGAGAGGCATGGTCCGCAATGCATCTAAAATGGCAGTCCATGGCTCGAGCACCGTCTCCGGAGGGTCGGAAACCTCTAAATGGGTCATCTTCGGGAAGGTAGCGCTCAGCCATGGTATACCACAGAGTTTGAGGCTCAGCCGACGAAGGTTTGGGGCACCCATGAGAGCATCTGTGGGGAGTTTGAAAGGTGGCTGATTATGGCCCGCGGTGTACTGCCTTTGAACGTGCAGGAACAAAAGACGGAGCACAGGAGTGGGTTCTGACAGTAACTGCCCAACTTTCCGAATGTCTTGCTCGATCCCTTGAATGTTAACTTCCTCCAAGCGTTTTGTTCTGGCCAATACGTCGAAGAAGATTTCGCGCATTGGGGAGCCTTCATAAGGGACTCCATGTATATGGCACCGGATTCGAGCATTTCTTTCGTCAGCGCGCTTGAGTTGTTCTCTGTTCCACCCAGCTGAGCCTTTGAAATGAAGTCGCCCCATACTTTGGCATGCCCAAGCAGAGCCTGGCGGAAGTGGCGGCACACAGATGCCAGCCTAACAAGGGCGTTGTGCGACACATAAGAGAGTTGGTCTCCATGAATGTATATGTCAGGGGCGATGGTCGTTGCGGCCTGTGAGAGTATTTGGCAGAGTATCTCGAGGGGAACCTTCCGGCAAATCGTCGTCTTCTCGTTGCGCTTGGACTTGATTTCGCGAATGATTTCTTCATAAGCTCGAGTTTTCTCGTCCATCTCATGCATTTCCTCGGATACTGGTCCTAATGCAGAGTCATAAAACTTATCGCCTATACGAGAATATTTCTCGTAGCACTTACCAGGCCTTTCGGCTGCTGAAAAAACTTTCATTATTACAGGGGGTCGTCGTTGAAGGAGAGAGATGCGTGAGCACGTGACGATTGAACAGTACTTAATGCAAAGTCACAAAGTGAGGGCGTGACAGTCCCCTAACCGCTAGCCTTAGAAGTCCCGGTGGTTGAGGCCACTACTGTAAGTCCAGTCAGAGTGGAACAGTCTGTCGGAATAGAAATAGAACTACAGTAGGACTGTGAATTTGAATTGCCACTGATACATCACTCAGGCGTCGTCCCTCGGGAGCTGCCACCCAGGCTGCAATCTTCCTGCCAAGTTTCCCACAGGTCCTGAAAGTCCTGCCTGACTTTTGAAGCTCTCCAAGAAGTTCTTGATGAGGTTGTAATCCAACGGCTGCTCTCCCTCCTCGTCACCTTCCAATGCTTCTCTCAGCTCCGCCTCCATCTCTGCATCTACATCTTCGAACTGGTCATCGGGAATTTTGTCCTTGTCCTCATCCATGGATCCAAGAGGATCCACCTTTGCCTTGCCCTTCTCTTTCGATGACGCGGTCGCGCCCGGCCGAAGCTTGGATAACTCTTCGTCCATAGCCTTCATCACCATTTCGAAAGAGTCTAGGTTGGGATTCACATTAGGTCGAGGCCCAGCTTCAGGTGCGCGATGGACGGGCTCAGCATCATCCGACTTCGCCGGTGCACTCGAAACCTTGACATTCTTGGGAACAAACGCTACGAGACCTTGTTAGCGTTGCCTCGAAGGGCCATTGGACGATTCTCACCTCCTGTCTCTTTGCGGTCATTGATAATGCCTGTCCATTGTTCTTCACTGATGCCGAGTGCATCGCGCGCGAATGCCAAAAACTCATCCTGCTCCTCTCCCATATCTATGTCAATGTCCCCCACGACTTGTGGTTGATCCTCTTCGTCTTCGGAATCCGGCTCGACATCTTCTTCGTCCGTCTCATCGTCTGAATCGACCCCGTCGTACCGATCGCGCATAATGATAGGCCGACGCATGGGCTTGGGGTCAGGCTTGTCGTTGTCGTTGTCGTTGTCTTGATTGTCGCCTTGTGACTCCTTCGACTTGCCGACCCGTTGTGATTGGTGATATGTCGCGGGCATTTGGCCATATTCGCTCGGGTCAAGTTGCGGCACAAGATTGGCCATGTCTTTCGACCTTTGTTCTTCGGTAAGTTCTTTAGCCTCATCGTCTGAGTCTGGGAATTCTTCCTCGGAAAATTCCTCGCTGAAAGCCATATCAGTCTTGATCACGAAGTCGCATGGAGGAAATAGTAACTGACTCTTCAAACCGTGCCCCGTCTAGGTCACCCTCACCCTCGACGAATTGTTCCACCTTTGACGCAAGGTCCTTCAACCTCGTAGCCTGTTCGTTTGCTTTACGGTCCTCTGCCTTGGTCGGGTCCATTTCGTCATCCTCATCATCTACATCCATCACAGCATCCCCTGGAGCGCGCCCGACGGTCTTCGCCAGCATCTCGTCAAAGTTCTCCGCATCGAGGTTCAGCCACGCATCCTCATCCTCATCGCCCCGGACGTACAGAACAGATTCTGGCGCTTGCGAAATGGCTACATTGGTAGCGGTGGAAAATGATTCCCGTGTGCGCTCACTGTGTGTCTGTGAGAAGGATACGCAGGAATAAATGTAAGGTCCACGCACTCTTCTCGCCTCGAGTCAATAAAAACGCTGACAGCCTTGTCTTCGAGGAGACACCATGCCTGTGAACCCTCCAGTTCACCTTTGAAGTATCCAGACGTTTTCAAGTTCTGAATGTATTTTTGATAATCTGAGTCGCGTCCTAATGCCTCCTTCCTTGCTATGGCCTATGGCTGTTAAGTATCGCTCTACAGACACAATTTTCTTCTTCTTACGGATGCGGTCTGTAGGTCGGCCATGTCTTGCACTGCAGCGCGGGGCTTGCTCTCTTGGTACAAGATCTCGAAGCCTACGGCCTGCCCAAGATTAACAGAGTGAAATCAAAGAGGACCAGCGCGCGTACAAGCTTCAATCCCGTATCCCTCCATCGCCACTCCCGAGTGTCTTCCCCTTCTGTGAACCGCCCAAACACCTTTGGAGGGAAGAACTTTTGGCCGCGTAATTGGGCGTAGGCCGTGCGGGTTAAACAAACAGTGGAAAGTACTGTTGTAGATGGAGGGAACCTTGCCATCTTGTGTGCGACCTACTTGCGGTCTTAGACACATTCAAAGACAGTTGGGATGGACAAACTCTTAGCTGTGCAGCATCGCGCGTGTAGAATGCCTCAACAGCCTTCTGCGCGAGCGCAGGTGATGCTGACAGAGCCTTTGCAATATCCTGAGGCACATATGCATTCGTAGAATGTGTGTGTCGGCGTAGCGCTTCCGGGTATCTACAAACCGGTTTTAAACCATTCGATAACACTTCCATAGTGGAAGCATACCTTTGAGTTCGCTGGAGCGCGGTGGAGGAAACTTCACTGGATGCATGCGTGTTTACAGTGGCATCTCGAACAAGCTCCAAAGCGTCTTCGACTGCAATATATTCCTTGTCACTGTCGTCTCCGTGGATGCCATCCTCGTCATCGCTGTCGTTGGCCTTATGGCGTACGGGTCGTTTTCTAGACGGTGGAGAGACGTGTGAGATTGGAATGAGATGCATCTGGAAAGCGTAGATCCAGACCTAGGCAACGCATAAGCCCCAGGGCGGTGGTTGAAGAACAGCCAGGGTGCGTACCCTGTTTTGAGAGTTGGAGGGTGTGACCCAGGCAGGTAGGACGTCCGCAGCCTCTATGAGAAGAAACTCGCCATCGGAGTCGGATACGCTACATGATGTTAGTTTGGCCAGAAATGAGCGAAAACGCAGGTGCGTACCGAATGGCAAGATCCCATTTAGCAGATATTTGCTTGAGAAGCCAAACGGTACACCACTCGTCATCCACACAGTCTCCAACACGCATTATTCCTTCGAGCATCCATCCGTTTTCGACCGCGTCGCTTGCGGCGACTCTTAGTTCAAATGGATCGCGATGCCAAAGAAATTCGGGGATGAGAAGGGAGTCGACATAGTCCAGAATGCTTGCAACCAGGGTCGTGACAGAGGCTTTGTCCTGCAGTTCTTTCGTTGGATAGAGCGCATACTGGAGGGTGTCCTCTGAGATATTCGGCGGCGGATTGAAAATGTCGATCGAAGTCATGGTAGTCAGAGGACAGAATGCTTCAGGAATTATCGGCAGGCACGGCTTGACTTGCAACCACGATGGCGACGACATTCAAGGACCGCAACCTACTCGCGGTCATTGGAGATGAGGTGAGTCCGACATGTTTTAGGATTGTTATATCGCGCTCATGCGTGGCCCAGGACTCTATCACTGGTCTACTCCTAGCAGGCATAGGCCACATTAATGACAAGCAGAAGAAGAACTTTCTCGTCGTTGACTCCAGTGCGTCCCAAGCAATCCATTAGAGTGTCGGCTGAATAGATATAGAAACCACGGTGTCGGCCATTGAGTCTGCCTTCCAAGAGTTCACCGAGCGCAAGGACATTGCCATCCTCTTGATCAACCAACACGTATATCCACAGCCCAATATTGTGCTCACGCCTCTTATATTTCCCCTAGATTGCAGAGAAGATCCGTCCTACGGTTGACAAGTACCAGCAAGCCTTCCCTGCCCTCCTCGAGATACCATCCAAGGACCATCCGTATGGTATGCCTTTCGAGCCCATTGCATTTCCTCAGACACTCATATATGGAAGACCCTTCCAAGGACTCCGTTTTGAAGCGCGTGCAGAAACTTTTCGGCGAGTAAGCAGGCTGTGTGGATTTCGATACCCCTTCCAATGCACGTTGTGGAGATGGACATGTCAATAGCAATAGTCAACTGTAAGATACTGATTAATGATACATTGCGGTACAACTACGCGCTCTGCTGCTCCCGATGGAAACGAGGGACTTGTTGGTCCTCTGGTACACCCCGGATGCGTTCGACCCAGACGCGAAGGTGGCGGGGATCATGTGTGTCTGAATGCCATTAGTGTTCAAATCGAATTCGGAGCGTATGTAGCGTACTGGGAATGTCCACGAAGAGGTATCGGAAGACGTAGTTGCCTTCGTTGTTCTAGAGTATTGTGAGAACATAACGACATGATTCATGGCAAAGTACGCACCATAACCAACTCGGCATGTACTTCTCCATCCGTGAAGACTGTGCCCTTAGCGGGCTCAGCCGCTGCTTGAACTTTCTGTCGCATGGACGAGAAAACTCCAGCAATTTGCCATGCCCGACTAGGCTTTTCCGTTGCATTTTGGGATTGAGTTTGCTGTGTTGGGACCGGCGGCGGCAGCGGTGCGCCTGTCAAGTACCTAAAGGTCTCCCGTGACCGTTGCGAGACGTTGTGCGCCTTCAGTTTGGCCCATTCCGAGATTCCATCCGAGGTCATTTCTGGCAGGCCTGAGATTTTGTTTCCCACCCAGGCGCTGGCTGCGTCGAAGTAGTTGTCAGAATGAGGTGCTCCGTCCTCTGGGGGAAGCTGTCCTTGGATGTACATGTTGAGGAACATATGCGGCCGGCCGTTTGCATCGAACACAACGTCGGATGCAACTTGATGACTGCTCATGCGCGAGCGGGGCCGGTCAACGGAAGTAGGGGTGTTGTAGAACGTCAATGGACCATGAAGGTATTTTGCAACCTACGATTCTGTGTTAGGTGCTGTCTGTAAAGTGCGCCTGACCGCTGCCTGACCTTGGGAGATTTCCGAATTCGCTCACATGCCTCCTCATGCAACACCGTGGGCGAGTTCCTTGAGTACAATTCCGTGGTGAGGACGTATGCAAGCACCGCAGATAGTCCGGCACCGAAAAGAATCACAGCAAGATTGGATGTGCGCGCCGTCGCGCGCTTCACTTGACAACACTTCAGTTTACTCTTCAACCATAGTCCAAGCATGACGCACCTTTCCCACCAACACTCAAGTCAGACCAGTCCTGAACCTTCTCTGCACGAAACGCAGAGGTCCCTCCGAGTGCAAATGGCCCCACTGACGGGTTTGAGCCGCGCCCGCCGGGACGTTGGGTGTCCAATGATTCCGAGAGATTATCGCGGTGGGTAGCATAGGTGCGTAACGCAATGTTGGATAGTTTCGGCCCGCTAAGCATACACCCTGTGGCCAAGTTTGCGTTGCAGACTCGACGGTACACCAATCGGTTCATGGTGGATGAAAAGAACGCCATCAATTGGAACCGAGCCATGCGTGATTGAGTTTCACGTCGTTCATCTTGAGATACCTCTTATGTACGTCTGGCTAATAACATATGCAGAACTCAAAGAGAGAACTTGGAAGACTTTAGCATAAAAAGCAAGGACAATGCGCAAGGAAAACATTAATGACCACCGCAGGGGTCGAACCTGCAATCTCCTGATTCGTAGTCAGACGCGATGCCATTTCGCCAGGCGGCCATGTTGATCGACCTCAGGGCAGGAGTTTCAACATTTCGGATAGCGTACAGTGACCGCGTACTTTGTGTGTGATCCCATCTCTTCAATACACCACCAAGCCACTGTCTCTCATTTCCGTTAAAACAAACTGTCGGACACAATGAATACCGATATGGATACCGAAAGCGACGAGCTCTCTGTCGTCCTTCCCTCTAGCACAACATCTGGCTTGTCCATCTCCTTGTACGTCTGCTAACCATTGCAACATTGGCGCGCTCAATGTATCATGTAACCTTGTGATTTAGACATCCACTTCCAATTCTGAACATATCCGAACACTTGACGAGGCGAAAACTGCAGACGAATGACCGCACACCGTTTGGTACGTGCATGAGTGCTTCCGTCACGGTTCCCGCGCTTACGGCTATCACACAGTCATTGGCGCACTTCTCGGGACGCAGCAAGGCAGGGATGTAGAGATCGTGAACACCTTTGAGCTTGCGATGGAGGAAGATGGAAAGACGGTGGACCATGCCTTCCTGGTTTCGCGGCGAGATCAGTGTGCGTGTCTTTCACTATCGTGCTGTTGATTCACTGAGGAAATGCAGACAAACAGGTGTTTCCCTCGCTTGAGTTTATAGGATGGTACACCATTACACCCTCTGTGACCTCCAAGCACATCGCCTTACACAATCAATTCACGGGACACTGCGCTACGCCTCTGCTTCTAGTCCTCTCCTCCTCAAATGATACGCCTTCCTCGGACCAGTCTCTTCCATTCAAGGCGTACGAGCCCACGTTCGAACTACGGGAGAGAGTGTCGCGTGTTGTATTTGTTGAGGCGCCATACACTGTCGAAACCGGCGAGGCTGAGCGCATCGCTGTTGACTGGACCGCGCGAGGTGGAGGAAGTGGAACAAGCTGTACGCCCTGACTCAATCTCCGGCGTGCTGCGCGCGCTGACAATATTCAGTGGAGAGCCACTTGCAAACTCAACGCGCTGCAGTCAAGATGTTGCACGATAGGATTCTTGTTCTTGTGCAATATGTGACCGAAGTCGTTGCTGGTACCTGGGCACCTATTTCATCCACATGCTATCGTGCTAACTCAACATTAGGGTCTGCAAAGAAAGACCATTCTATCCTGCGCTCCATCTCAGCCCTCGTCGCGTCCCTTCCCGCATCAGAAAACAAGCTCTTTAGGGAAGAATTTGACACGGAGTATGAGGATGTCCAAATCACTGCATACTTGTCCTCCCTCACAAAGTCAACCAACATTCTCAACGATGTACGTCAATTCTTTTAAGTATCAAGTCCCTACTAACCTTGGTAGATCGTCGACAAACACCTTCTGGTGACTAGCGGTAAAGAAGAGAAGATGGGAGGTGGCGGCCCTCGTCGAAGGCCAGGCGGGGGTGGAATGAGCATGGGACGTTTCAACAGGGACCCCGACTGGCACTAGAGACACTTTGATTTTGCAACACGGCCAAAACAGTAGTCGTTCGAATGTAATATGTATGTCCATGCTTTGTTATCCACTATCATGCAAAAAACAATATTCGAGGTTTGCTTGTTGTACGATAGAACCAGGAAGACTAAGGCTGGGTAGAGGTCGTTGGCGGAGGCGGAGAATTCATCGTCGCAGTTCCTGAACGAGTGAATTTGAGATTATGACCTTTGCAGCGTAGACTTACGTTTCTTCTTCTTCTTTCCTCCTCCAGGTGGCCCAGGTTCTTTTGTTGGCGGCTTCGGCGTCGCAGGGGCAGGATTTGCAGGTGTAGCAGGCCCTCTGGATGACTCCGCCTGTTGCGACGATGTTTGTTGTCCTTTCGGCTGGCTGTTGGCCTGTTGCGAATCGTGCCCCTCCGCATTCCTTAGAACATTCGCCATGTTGGTAAAAGCCGATGAGCCGACATGATTTTGGAGCTGCGAATGTAACGCCGTTGCGCGCATCGCGTTGAGCATCAAGGAGTTGTTCTGCTGCCGTTGAGGTGCGCCTTGACGCGGCGGTGCGCGTACTCCTGGCTCAACGGATGCTCCTCGCGAATTTGGCTGTGTTTCTGCACCGTCCTTCAAGGTTGCTGGTTTGCTTTGCGCGATATCATTAGGCTCTGCAAAGTCAGACATGGACACAGGCCAGACATAACCCGTGCGGGGAGTGTACTCAGGTCGCCGTGAGCGAACAGAGTCTAATGTCTTTTGTAGTCCTTGAATAGATGCGGCCTGAGTGGACATGAGCGTCGATGACACGGCGGCATTGAAGTGTTTACAAGACGCATGGAAACGAGAGTGTAGATGTCAGGTGCTTGGAAGACACGGTTATTCTCAATAAAGTAGACAGCAAGGGGAGTAGCTGATATTGGAAGGTGAGTTCGCACGATTGGATCTGGGTCTCATAACACGCACTGTGCTCCGGAGACGTGCGCTCTCTCTTGTGAATGATGAAGAAATTCGCCGTCGTATCCGCATGAACCACCGCAAACTCGATACCCACGAAGCGCCTGGAAGCACGATCAGCAACACGCATTGTTATGATTAACTGTGAGACGCACTTCAGCTCTTCTGCCTCATTCTCTCGCGCGACACCCGTATGCATCGTCTGCATGCGTAGAACCTGGTTGTTGCTCTGTTTGTCGTAGAATTGCGAGCATGCAAAGTATTCGAAGACATTCTCGGCCGTCATTGGTGAGTTGGCCTACTGAGCGCATTCAACCTCGTATCGTGCATGTTTTCTTGGATTTTAACGTACCTGAATCCATTCGTGCCAGATGAAGTACCTTCCACCGCCATCATCTGGGGGGTGCAGGTCGGCAGTGCTGTCCATAGTGGCTGATGATGATGGTTCTTGTTCGTGACCAAAGGGGCAAACATGCGAACAGCCATCAATTCCCTCGATCAGCGTGTGGATTAAAAGTCTTGAGGGATACTCCGAAGTATTTTTTCGAAGCACAGGGACGCATGAGTTGACCGAATTTCTCTGAAAGAAATCATCTTATCTATGAATTATTGGTCGTTCTGATGCGGGTTATTTGCTCTACAGGATGCCAGCCAAAACTTGCAGGTCTCCTGTTCTTGGGCCGGCAGACAAGTCCAGGACAGGTCTTGACGTAGCCACTGAGGATATTTCTTCTTCTTTGAGTCACAGGTGACTAAGTGGCATCGCAATCCCATTAAAATGGCAGTATGGCAGACCACTGGCAATGACATCACAGAATAATTGAATTCATTATATATGTTTATATCGAGTCCGTGGTACATATAAAGGTAGGAAATATACATAATGCTTGGCCGTGTCCTAATGCCCTATAAAGGCATCGTGGTACAAATAAAGAAGACGGTCTGCATTATGATGTAGGCGCTGCGCATTATAATGCGCGCGCGCCACACTGTATATGGTGAATGCGCCTTGCCTTGTAATGCAACCACGGCGCCGTCCTACTAGCATCCCGAGTATCGTCGCGGTCGACTAACGAAAGGTAGGTAGATGTAAGCCGAGTTAGTTAACGGACTAAGTAGCCCCTCTCAACGCGTCTGAGAGGGGCTACATACAAGTATATTAACTAACGGTAAGTAACTATAAATAGAGTTAGTTAAGACGCTAAGAAGCCCCTCTCAACGACGTGTTGAGAGGGGCTTCCTTCAAATATACTAACTAAATGTAAAGCGAGTTAGTTAATATACTTACTCGGAAGCCCTCTCAACGACGCGTTGAGAGGGGCAACTTAGCCTGTACATACAGGATTCGTGAGCATGGTAGCGACGGGCACCGGCGTGATATACTGACCGTGGAGATGGAAGCGGGCGTGCGGGGACTAGGCGAGGTGATAGAAACACGCGTAGGCGCCGCGCGAGGCGGAAGGGACGCGACTGGATAGAAAATGGTGAACGTATGCACAGGGTGATGAGGGGAAGCCATACGCCAAGTAAAGAGAACTGCGAGTCAATTATCCTGTAAGTTGAGTGAGGAGGAGAAACGATATTATAGCGCGACGCACCATGGATATATGCTGAGCGCTGCTGCAAGCGTCGCATTGAAACGCATATATGCGTTGGAAATGGGCCAGCATACCTGGAAGGGCAATTGAGCGCCCGCGGCGCTGATATAGCAAGCCTAAGAAAGGCGCATGACGGTGGACGGCTGATGGTGGTGGTTGCGTGCAGAGCCTGAGATTGGGCACCTGATCCAACCTGATCGCGCGACGCGCAGATGACGAAGTCAGAAGTCACGTCTTTCGCGTTTGATCGATCATCGAACTCAAGATTCATCAGAGGCCGCGGTCGGACTCGCTCCTTGCTTCTAAGTTCTGACCGTCATGCTTCAAACATATTTCTCTTGGATGCTCGTCAAGTGGCACTCGAAGCGCGAGTTAGTCACCAAGGTGCGTTTTCTCTCCCCTTGTATTCCATTTTTGACGCATATATGCGTTGCACTTCGTATGCTCTCGCTCAGGATCGCGCGCTGCGCCCAAGGCGAGTCCTTGTTTTCCTTGCCTGCTTCCTATCCACACTTCACTTGATTGAATTCTTATGCTTACAGTCTAAGGAGATTGCTGTGACTCCAACGTTATTGCATTCGAGGGCTGCATCAAGCTCTTCTCACCCAACCCTCACCTCGCGCGGCGCCTACGCGTGTTTCTATCACCTCGCCTAGTCCCCGCACACTCGCTTCCATCTCCACGGTCAGTATATCACGCCGGCGCCCGTCGCTACCATGCTCACGAATCCTGTATGTACAGGCTAAGTTGCCCCTCTCAACGCGTCGTTGAGAGGGCTTCCGAGTAAGTATATTAACTAACTCGCTTTACATTTAGTTAGTATATTTGAAGGAAGCCCCTCTCAACACGTCGTTGAGAGGGGCTTCTTAGTGTCTTAACTAACTCTATTTATAGTTACTTACCGTTAGTTAATATACTTGTAGGTAGTAGCCCTAGCCTCTCAACGTCAATTTCGACGTCGTCTTAAACCGGCAGGTGACCTTACAACTTAGAGGTGATAGCGTGCGCCGGTGCATTATAATGCACGATGTAGCGCCGGCTGCACTATAACGCAGCTCACTTCCTTTATAATGGCTGGTCCTCATTATGTATCTCGCCATGATTTATGGATGTTGGGTTTCATTATATCGGTAGCTGGGTGCATTATATAAGATATCTGCTGCCTTATAGCGAAGTCCGCCACCATTACAGTGTACAATTCTCATAAATAACTCCTTAGAATGTACACGGCCTAGATAACGAATTCATTTATTCTGTGTCGGACTATATTCTCTGACAGGAAATCTATGCTCCTACCAGTGAATGCAGCCTTTGAATCTATTACATGATACCTCCATCTTGACGGAATCTTTGTCAAAACGTTCTCTGGGCAATTGAAGAGGTTTGACTTTTCTAATCATCTTCGAAAGGAATATTCACTACCGCTGGATGAGAAGCTGAAGCTCCGTGACATCAAAGTATAGCTAAGCCCTATCTTCCCCGCCGTCTTCATCTATGTTAAGCCTCAGCCTGTAAACTACCGGGGCCTTCAATAACGATATTGGCACCAAGTTGCTCCTCATGTTTTCAGCGATGTCGTGGTATCGCCGGGCATGCCCGGCTAGCAGTCATCAAACAGACAGCTGCAACTTCCGCACCTCAACTGCCTCCCATAATCTTCACTCGCTCTCCATTCCTCGCGAGTCCCCAAGCCGCAATACCCGATGCCAGCCACAAACCTGCAGGCAAACACGCACTGTACATGCTACTCGGAAGGCTACACTCGCGCCACCTTAGACTGAGGTCACTTAGACACCGAATGCCCATATCACTAAGCTTCACCAGCCTCGGAAGTGCCACTCGGTCTTCCGGCTCGTGTATCGATCGCAACGCGTGCCGCATCCTCGTTCCCCCAATACAGTTCACGCAACCAATGGTCTCGAATTCATGCTCTCTGTAATTGTGTCACCCCGGTCTTAGCACCACGTATGCCACCATCCCGTCGTCCCCGCGGTAAAGTCATCTAAGGCAGCTCGGTGGACCATCTCAGACTCGGAGGCTGGGACTCTCTCGTTCCTTCCAGACTATTGTTCGACACATTTACTGCTGGATCACAAGGAAGGTCGCAGTGATAGCGCTATCGTGTATTCGCCTAAGTACTATGTACTGTAGTAAGCCTTGTTCAATTCCTGTCGTCGCTAGAAACGTCCAACTTCCGCTACTGTCAACCCATTTGCATAATGTAATGTACAGATTTCGATAATACTTCTCCAAAACGGTGAAATAAATAAAGACTTGGTGATATATGTATGGCACTAGATACCAATATTTTATGTGGTTCGAGGAGAAGGTAAACAGAGGGAAGGAGAGGCGTACTACGAGCGTGGAACAAGCTCTATAAACAAGGATAAGAACATAATACTCGCGGGCCCAGCACGACGCGATAAATGATATGGCTACACGGTCAGGGAGGGTAGTACGGTTAGAGTAGATAATAAACAATTCGAGATCTCGCCCGTCACGGGGCTACAAAGCGGTACGATACGAGATTCTGTCGAAGAGCGCCAGAAGGGCTGGGATGGATTCGGCGACGGGGCCAGCAGCTCTGATGTATGGTCAGAACCCGGGACGACGGCCATGAGCGGGTGTACAACTCACATGAAATGTCCTGAAACCAGTGGCGTACGCCTATTTCCCTTCATCGGTGGATGAGGAGGCGGCCTTTGGGGACTCGGATGCATCACATCCGCAATCCGGTGCTCGTCCGACGCCAGGTTTGCCGCAAGTCGAGCACCAGACACGCTTGGCTCCATCTACGCCAATAGACTTCTTGGAGGATGCAGAGTGTACTGACGCGGCGTCATCGCGATGGATGCTGATGATATGACGACCTAAATCATGCTTGCGACTGAATGACCGGCCACAAGCCCGATGAGGGCAGACGTGCGGCTTGAGACGGTTTGGATCGTGCGTCGCCATATGTGTCTTAAGGTTGTATGCTCTGGCAAAGGCTAGAGAAGGAGATCAGCAACAGTGTAGGGATAGACATGGGGCGACATACCTCGAGGGCAATTGGGGCATTGGTACTTCTTACGGCCATCCTGCTTGAAGCTTTGATCATCAGGGTGAGCTGGAGGAGCCATGGGATGGGCGCCGTGCGATTGCAAATGCCCAGATACGTTGTTGGGGGCAATTGTCGAGATTGGCGGTACGTAGCTGTAGTAGTTTGGTGCTACGTTGCGGCTGGGCGGACCGTAGTCAGAGAAGGCAGTGCGTGGATAGTGGTGTTTCTGGTGCACGTGCTGCTGCTGTGCGCGCGGTGGACTGAGCGGCGGGGTAGGCGGCAACGACCCAAAGTCGAGGGGTGATCCTTGAGATGAGGCCTGGGGCTGAGGAGCATGCAGTGCCTGGCGCTGGTCGAGAGGGGATGAAAAGTCGTAGTCGCTGCCGACACCGATGCGTTGGAAGTCCATTTCAAGGTCAAGAGGGAAGGAGTATTGGGTGTGTGCATAGCTAGGAGCGTAAAGTTCAGAGTCATAAGCACTCGACCTCGAATCTTCTGTGACGACTGAACGGGGACCGTGTTTAGGCGTTTCCGATCGGTAATACGAGAATGCATCGTGTGTGTCGACTGTGAAGACCTCGAGCTGGTCATCAAGCCCCGCAAGGCTGGAGTCTAATTCAGACTCAAACAAGTCTGGGTGGGGAGCGAGGACGTCGGCTGGATTCTGGTAGGAGAAGAAGTCCATCCCGGGCTGGGGCTGCTCCGGATAGTCGAAACCATCTAAAAACGCGTTGCGGTCGTTTGTGCTCATCGTAGTAGTGTGCGATTGTGGTGGTGGGGGAGTCGAAGAAGTGTAATGTCACGAGTGACAGGCACAACTGCGCTTCATGAGCACTGCCTCACGGCCGATCGCCGCGATTGGTATCTCAACTGGGCAACAGAGCTGCGAATAGACTGCGCAACAACAATCCTGTGTGTACACTCTGTGTAGCCCACCGAAGCGCAGTAGTCCCATCGCTGCGCGCGCCTCTCGAGCCGGGCAGAATTGACCATGGGTAAATCGAGTATTCGGATGAGATACCCGACGTGGGAACAGCAACGCCACTCGTTCCAACAGTGAATGCACTCAACTACGATGAAGACAAGTTCGCCTCATCCTGGCCTCATCCAATACTCAGTCTCGTAGCCTCGTGATAGCACTTTTATTCATTCTTACGGGCGCTTCATCGACTGTGACATGCCTCGTGCACCACCTTTGGCAGCTTGGCCAAATGTCAGGTTGGGATCTATTCACGAATGCTGGTAGATATTAAGTGGAGGTCAGTATTAGTGGGTATGCAAACAGGATGGGTATACAGCGCGAATACAACAAGATGTGACACTATTGCGACAACGACAACCTCGACACCGCTCGCCGCAGCACCCTTCCTACTTTCTTGCTGCGCCCAAGCTGCTCATACTCCTTCTGGCTCTCAGCTATAGTCGGCACAACCGCGTCAAGATTCACATCCTCATCTGCCTCGCGAGCTTTTGAGTTTGCCGCGGTAACGACAATCGATGGAGGATCTGGCGGAGGGCTGAAGAAAGACCAGCGTCGTCGAGATTTGGGGCGCGTTGATAGTGATGCCCGCCGCAAAGACTGGAACCGATCCTTCAGGCTCAACTTCTGCGCCGGTGAGGGTGCTATGGACGTCCTAGGGGAGCTAGCCGCTTCCGAATCGATGAGGCAAACTCGCGAGGGGCGCTCATGAATGAACGGAGTGAAAACGATGGGTACGATCTCGTTCTGGATGTCTTCGGTGTTCGTGATGAGGTCTTGCAATGCCACTTGCGCCTTCGACACCCTGGGTTCCAACCATACGACCTTGGTGTTGACGAGCGATGTTTGAATGTAGTCATCGAGGTCGTCCATTGGCGCCAATGGGACATGGATGATCTCCCCTCTCATCGAGTCTTCAAGATACATTCCGGCGACGCTGGTCACGACAATCGCATCTTTTATGGAAGCTGCGAAATGGATGACTGTGGTAAATGCCCGTATGGGAAGGTCCTCTGTCGGTGGAGGCAGACGTTCGGCAGGAGTTGGTCCAGGAGACGAATAACCAAACGTCTCGGAGACTAGCTCGGTAAAGTTGCCAAATTGAACCGGGCATTCATTTTCCAAATGTTCCGAAGTGAGAGCAGAGGAGAGCAGTGCGACGCGCTGGAGAACAGACATGGCATGAGCCGTCGGTGTCGTGTTCGTTGATTTGGGCGGTACGCGTATCAACACGAGCCGGCGGTCCGGACTGATCCCTTCGTATCTGTGCGGCGACGATGTTGGCAGAATCGGCCGTGCATAGCGCTCTGTGCAGAGTGCGAGCAATGGCTCTAGGAGCTTTGGCGCCGGTTCTCCAAGGATGAGCAGAGTGGCGCGTGGTGGGATATACAGAGAGCTGACGGTCGACATCTCTGGTAAACGAATGTAGTTTGCGTCGTCGTCTCTGGGCTCCTGGAGGCGCGAAGGAAAGACGGATTGGCGTGCAAAGGGTCCCTAAACGCCAATTGCTAGTGGTGGTTTTAAACAGGAGCCGTTCTAGCACTGTAAGCTCAAGAAGGCCGGAAGAAGAGGACTGGAATCAGAACATTCTGTCCAAAAAAATTAATGGCGTCTAGCGTCAAAAACAGCCTTTACATACATGCACCGTTCCGCCGCTTCGTTGCTGATCCCAGAAGCGGGACCTGATCGTGGCAGTCACGCCCACCTCAACCTCAACGTCCATGTCCTGGGATACCGGCCGCGTCTACAACGTATCCGTCCACCAAGGACTCCCGCCGGTGTCGGCGGACGCGCCCTCAGAAGTTGAGAAGAGCTTGCTCGATTTCTTACTGTCGTATCGAGTGGGCGGCGCCTTTATATATCGGTGCGTACGCGTTTTCGACGCGTCTTCTACAACCCTAAACGGAATACAGCGACAAGCTTCACGCGAATCTTCTTCTGAAGCAAAATGTGCTCGAAGTAGACCTCGGTCACGTCAATTTGTATCAAGAAGAACTCGCGCATGCCATCCAAGAACGCCCCGCCGATATCCTCCCACTCTTCGAAAACGCAGCCACACGTGCCGCAAAGAACATCCTTTTCCCATTGGCTAGTCAAGGAGAGAAGGACGCAGAAGAAATCGCCAACACCATAAATAAAGTTCAAATCACGCTTCGCTCCAGTCTGAATCTCCTGCAATTTCGCGAACTTACCGCGGACACCATCAACAAGCTCGTGCGCGTCCCAGGAATTGTCATCTCTGCATCTGTTCTCAGTGCTCGCGCGACGAAACTCACCCTCCAATGTCGTTCATGCCGGCACGTCAAGATCATATTTCCTACAGGCGGCATCGGTGGCGTTGGTGGCGGCAGCGACAGAGGACTACCCCGCAGATGTGAAGGCGAAGCAGTAGAGGGAGAGAGGAAGGACTGTGGCATGGATCCGTACCTCATCATGCACTCAAAGTCAAGTTTCGCCGACCAACAGGCGCTCAAGCTGCAAGAAGCACCCGACATGGTTCCAGTCGGAGACCTACCCAAGCACATGTTGCTATCCACAGACAGACACTTGACGGGGAAAGTGGTTCCCGGCTCGCGTGTTATTGCCACTGGAATCTACTCAACGTACTCAGCCGCCAAAGAGAAGGGTGTCGGTGCGGCTGCGACGCGTCGACCATATTTACGCGTCCTTCATCTGGAAACCATGTCTCCCGCATCAGGAGGAGCCGGCTACAACCCATTCGGCTTACAGTTCACGCCTGAGGAAGAGGAGGAGTTTCAACAAATGTCCAGAAGTGATGGGTTCTACGAACGATTTGCAAAGAGCGTCGGTCCCAGTATCTATGGCAGTCTTGGTGCGTTTATTGCCATCGTACATCTGTCGGATTTATTGATGTATGGGCATAGACATCAAGAAGGCCATCACCTGCCTACTTTTTGGTGGCTCGAAGAAAGTCTTACCAGATGGAATGCGTTTGAGAGGAGATATCAACGTTCTGCTGCTTGGTGATCCTGGAACGGCCAAGAGTCAGCTTTTGAAGTTCGTCGAGAAAGTTGCGCCAATTGCGGTGTATACGTCTGGCAAGGGTTCCAGTGCCGCTGGTCTTACCGCATCCGTCCAGCGCGACACCCAATCTGTAAGTCAATCACAATTGACTTCAAATGTCACGCTGAGATGTGCTGTAGCGCGAGTTTTATCTAGAAGGTGGTGCAATGGTGCTCGCGGACACGGGCGTGGTATGCATAGATGAGTTCGACAAGATGCGAGACGAGGATCGTGTCGCCATTCACGAAGCCATGGAGCAGCAAACCATTTCCATCGCCAAGGCTGGTATTACAACCGTATTAAACACCAGGACAAGTGTCCTTGCGGCAGCCAACCCCGTTTTCGGTCGCTACGATGAAGGCAGGAGTCCCGGTGAAGTATGTGACGGGCTTCCCTGTGAATCAATGTGCACTGACAGCAGTCTCGCAGAATATCGACTTCCAGACCACGATTTTGTCGCGTTTCGACATGATTTTTATTGTGAAGGACACCCACGACGAGACGCGGGATAGGGTGCGTTTCCGTGGTGCTCCTCTCTCTCCAGTCCCCTCGTTTGACGCCTCGCTAGACCATCGCTAAACACGTCTTGAATGTGCACATGAACCGGCCGAATGAGGTTGGGGACGGGGAAGGTGAACTCCCGCTCGACCAAATGAAGCGGTATATTGCATATTGCAAACAGTGCGTTGTGCATCCGATAGTGTACGACGGAATGAGTGCTCACTGCTTGTCTTTGTGTGTTTAGCAAGTGTGCACCACGTCTGTCCCCGGAGGCTCAGGAAATGCTTAGCAGTCACTTTGTGAGTTTACGGAAGCAAGTACAGCAGGTCGAATTGGACAACGACGAGCGGAGTTCTATTCCCATTACGGTTCGGTGAGTTTTCTTTCATCACATTCATGTCTGCCTCGATTGTTGCTGACACAAACGGACAAGCCAACTGGAAGCCATAATCCGTATATCCGAATCACTTGCAAAGATGACACTCTCGCCTACTGTCGCGAACCATCACGTTGAGGAGGCGATTCGGTTGTTCAAGTTTAGCACCATGGACGCTGTAGCCGCTGGCTCGGCGGATGGCATGTCGCGGGGACAGTTGAACGAGGAGATGACGAATATTGAGAAGGAGATTCGGAGGAGACTGCCCGTAGGCTGGAGTACAAGCTACCAAAGTCTGGTGAGAGACTTTGTGAGCCAAAGAGGGTACTCGAGCCATGCACTTGAGCGTACAATTTTCGTGCTGGAAAAGAGGGATGTCATCAAGTTGACAGGTCAGAAGAAAGTCGTTCACCGGTGGGTCTCTTTAACTCTCAGCCTCGACAGAGGTCGCTGATAGGTTCGATAGGATTGGGGTGTGAGATTGTTGTTTTTCGTCGTTCTTATATTCTTTTGTTGTATCACCTGTATTGTATGTAGAAACGTATTTTTTGTATCTTGAGATGCCCCTTTGGATGCTGGTGAAAGAGGTATCTATAATACTAATGGCCTGGTAAAGTAGGAAGTACATTTACAAATTACGTGGACTGATTTAGTCTACGTTCATCTCGTTCTCCCGGTCTCCATCGTCAGACACATCCCTCCTTCGTTTCCTATCCGAATTTCCGCTCGTGATCTGTGCTACAAGGTCGTCCAACAGGTCCGGAGGAAGGTCATATTCAGAGGTTCGAACTACGATGGCGTACACAGCTGGAGATGGTACATTCAAGAGAAAAACTGCGGCTCGAAGCATGTCAAAACGCACCGTCTTCAATCTTTTTCATGGACTGTGTTGTGACGGACTGTTTTTTCGACAGATTGCGTATTTGCGGGGTGAAGCCGTCAAAGTCTGGAGTAAATTTAAGCAAGGTGCGTAGTCCACAAAGCCAAGAACAAACCTCCTTTGCACATCCTCACAAAGGCCAAGGTAGACATTGCTTTTGTGCGGCCGCCCCGTTGGCTTAACGATGAAATGGCATAGCGCATAAGCTCGCCAGTCAAGTCTGATATTCCCAAGAGATAGTCGGACACAGTCAGAGGGAATATCTGGCCCTCGAGTTAGACACATCGAGGCACTGCTGAACGAGACGACTTGCTGGTTGGCCGTCGTCGCCCAGTAAAGTACGCTGCACATCTTCACTCGTGATGAGTGTTCCATGTTCGAGGAAATGGGCGAAACTGAGGGCTTCGATGTACTCTTGCAAACCTGGAGAAACCTGGCCTTCGTATCTCCAGAATCGGTCACCAGCAATGTCGTCCTTGAGTTTGGCGTACATGTCGCGTACTTGGACCAAATTGGCACGCCCCTTCTTCGAAGCGCTTACTTCGGGTGACTCTGCATCCCCGTCTCGAGGAGGGCTCAGTGCGATACGGTGCAGCAGGAAAATCGTTTTCTTGGATATATTTGTTATATCCCTGCTCGCCTGTAGAATATCGCGAGATGAGCTCAATCTGGTGTATGACATCCTCTAAGCGCTGCACCTTGATCAGCCTCTCGCGCCTGTCATTATGATCGTCAATTTCAGCCCTGAACGCGTCGAAGATGGAAGCTGTGGACAACATTGGAATTACAGTAAGTCCAGCGATCACGGAGTACCGGCAGTCTGTCCGTCCGTCCGTCTATCCTGACCGGCCCCTCTCTTCGAAAAGACCGCCGTTATCCCGCCTTAGTATTACAGTCTCTGTCCATGTTCAATGCATCTACAATTGACATCTAATGTTTGTAGCGACACAGCCGCGCTTTGTGTGATGCCATCTACGCCAACTCGGGCCAGCGTGAGGAGTTTGATGGGTCCATACGTATGTGCCCGTCGCCCCTCTCTTTCTTTCTTTCCTCGACTACAGTCCCACCCGCCCAAGGCAATCTTCGAAGCCCCATGCACGTCCACCTCTACGTGTGCAACGCCTGTATCACATCGACCTTCCTGTTTCTGAATGACCGCATTGCCAAAGCAGACAGTGGACACCGACAAGTACTAGGGCTATCTTTCTGGTGCGCTACATACTACAGTCACCCCGCCTTTTGCACTCGATTTTTAATGTTACCAACAAACAGCTGCCAAATTAGCTTCCACCGCACAGGCAGGTCGCCTTGAGGAACCCTATTCCATAGTGCTCAGTCAACAGCAGATGCGCCTTCGATGGCCACACGGTGCTGTATCCACTCGCTGTCTCTCAACTCACACCCGCAGAGAGGTACAACCCATGCATGTAGACCAGTGACTTGCAATGCAATGTTCGGTCTTCCGCTCCATTCCTTTCTACACATCCATCATAGCTTTTGCCATGTCCATCCAACCTACTGTAACTTTACCACATGCAATTCATACACGGTGATCTCTGTATATTCTGTCCTAAGTAGTGCTACAATCAATGGGCCAGTATACCTGGTCTATTTAGTCTTTGGATGAGAATAATAAGAAAGGTATTTAGATTGCACAGTAATGTCAATACTGTACGAGCAAGGCGTGCGCCCCCGCTGTGTGACTTGACGAGCAGAGGACGACGTGCGCGCAAAAATGCGCAATGGACACAATGGCGGGTACGTTAGTTAGTATGGCGAGAGCCGTAGAGCGCTGCGAGGCGAGTTGGGCGGACCAGTCGGACAGACGGACAGACGGACCGGATGGATAGACACGCGGTACTCCTGGTTTCCTGTATGTCCTCCCGCCGTCCGTTGCTTCACCCGCGCAACAGAGCACATTAAGACCTTCCTTCCGCATTGGATTCATTGGCCCGCCCTTCAGAGACCCAAAAATACCGGTCAGCGACCATCTACACGCGCACGCCTACATCGAACCCGACGACCGTATGTCCTGGTGGCGCCGTTTCGCATATAGCTCAGTTGCATGGTACGGCATCGACGACCTCATCGCAGAAATAAGGTATATACTTTGAACCATCTATCTTACTCTTAGTGATACTCTTTCAGGGAATGCTCGTCAAACAACCGCATCAAATCTGGTTATCCTTCGCGGTACGAGGCTCCCATTGACACCGTCCCTTCCGCAGGGGCGCGCACTGGGACAGCCAGCGGTCATGAGAATACCCCTGCTGCCCACGGACGCCTCGACGCCGAACTGGAGAGTGGATATTACCACGAAATCCTCGTCCCTGCTCGGGGCATCGACGTCTAGGAAAGGCATCAACCTGTATACATACTTATACTTGCATTGTACATTGTGAATAGCCAAATAGAAACAAGGTATACGGATCTGTGATAAGGCTGTGCGTGCATCGGCACGCATAGTTGTGGATAGGGTGAATAAGGAGTTTTTAAACGCTACAGCAGACACATTCCAGTCCAGAAATACAGGCAGTTATGCAAAATTTATGCGTCTGCAAGGCTCGTTAGCGTGCGACTGCAGGAATGAATAGTTGGCATACAGTATGATGATCCCGTCAAAAGTGTGGATAGCGCCGAGAGCTGGTCGTCCGTGAAACGCTTGCAGTCTTCATGCCAGGTGTCCTGGTGGGTGCGCTTGAAGTTGCTCGCGCATTTCCGCACCGTCGTTGCAATTGGAAGCTACAAGATAAGTCACTTCTAAGATATAGCGCACGAGGACACGTACAGGATCGTAAGTGTGTTCCGCAAGGACGTTCGTGAGAAGGTCAGGCATCCATTTCTCGACAGTGTATGGGTAGCTGTCGACCAACGCGCATATACCGAGGATGGCAGCATGCCGGCGACGAATAGCCGCGTTGTATCCTGCATCTTGCCTGCTGTGCGGGATGTGACTGTTCTTGAGGAGTTTGACGAACCGGTCCTACAGATGGTAAGTGACTGGTGACTGTAATATTCCAAATATCCACACCTTCAGCGTCAAAACACTTCGCTTGGGCGAAAGACGTATGATCCCTGACAATGTCCTGGACGCATGTTTAGCTTCTTACTAGGAAAGCTAGTGGACCGCATACGTTGCCGCCATTTCCCGGACCTCGACTACCTCGTCGTCTAAACAGGTTACGAGAACCTCCAGAATCTCGACAACTTTGGGATCCGAAATAAGAGGAACTTGACGGAAGTAGAACACTTTTCGACCTTTAGCAATCCGCAGTAATCCTCAGAGAGTGACTTGCCTTGGACGAGAGGCAAAGCTTTCAGTCTCACTCTCCAGGACTAGTGGCGGGTCAGACACAGTGGCAACGCAATACAGATTCGACTCACCGGAGAAGATCGAATGGCATCGAAGATGGAGTCCAACAGCGGGTTGATAAGTACCCTCGGCGGGGTCACACCACACATACGGACAAGCAGAATATTGGCTACGTTAGCGAGCTCGTTGTTGTCGTTGACTTCAGTGAACCGGAAAAGTTCAGGCTAAGGCATCAATATCAGCCATGATTTCCTCAGTACTCGAGGGGGGATAACTGACCATAAGCGGCAGAATGTAGTCGAAGATGCAAATAGCATGGGTGTCGTGCGCAGACTGGAAGAGCCACTTGCAAATCATGATACCGACCCGGTCATACTTGCTCTGGAATGCCCGGACGCCGGGAATCCTCTCCTTACGCCATATCTTAAAGTCCTGAACCAGCTGCATAATCCGGCCCTTGTGGTACGTTCCACGCATGCCCATGATATCGAACTCAACAGGCAGGATGCGGCACTCCTTCACGAAAACAGATGGTGAAGGTACAGTCGGACGAGGTGCCCACTATGTACACAGAAGGTAAGCCGTGAGCTGACATGCGACCATGCGACGCACCTTGACCTTGTCCGAAAACGACAAGAACTCGCCAATATATGCGCGCACATCATCGTGCTCGCTATGAAGCTCGGCCCAATAACGGTCAAGGCATTCATCCACCCATGGCGCTGCCTTCCAGCCCATCCCCTCGTACCACGCACGGAACAAGCTGAGAACCTTGATGACATCAAATGAGAGTTCCGTATTGAAGTCCAACGATCTGAATTCGGACAGCACTTGGTCGACAAGCACTTGCACACGGCGGGGATCCTTTCTGAAAAAGACGTATTCAAAGAAGGACGTCCAGATGAGTAGTGTGTCAGATTTGAGGTTGCCGGATAGCTTCGCCACATAGGGCGTCCACCACTCCCATAATTCATCCTGCTGAACAAGTGGCCAATGCTTCGAGCCTTCTGAAGGTAAGCCAACATCACTATGTGTAAGCAGGGCACATACCACCAAGGATTCCTGCTAGCAGTTCTGCTGCCGCTCGCTGCTTGTCCTGGTCTTTGTCCGCCAAGAGCTCCTCGAGTATTGGTCTGAGAGCCGAAAGTGGTGCGATTCCCAGCACTTGAACTGAGAGCACGTGAGCCGCAAACAACGCAGCAAGAGAGTGAGCACTCACAAATCGATTTAACGCAAGACACATTGTCCTGGGTCATCGCAAGTTCGTGGTTCTCTTCTGAGAAATAAATTGCTAGCTTCTTCCAGTACGCCTCGTCGCAGGCCATCTCGCGCAGCGCCTCGATGGCAGCTTGACATGTTGGATCCCAGGGTTCGAAGGTACTCTGAGTCTTGTCCGGAGCTCTGTAAACCGTGAGGGTTTTGTCCCATGCCAACCATCCCTCCATGAAATTGTCCAAGAACCTAGCACATCTTCAGCACATGCATGGACACAATGGCTCGACGAACCTCTTCTGCTGGAGATGACCGTTGAGTGGTGCCTTAAACTCCTGCAGGCACTGCAAGGTCAACTTGTGTGAAGGTTCAACAGGCAGCTGGTCCTTCAACGGATTCTTATGGCGACCCAAAAACAGATCAACAGGTGTCGAGCAATGCGTTCTCAACTTGATGTTCCTCAAGCTCTTCATGACACCCCGTTGGGCATACTAGAAATGGTTGAACATCAATATGGCAGCAAGAGTGAACGGACGAACATATCGCTGAAAGAGGTGAGCAGCCTGTCATAACGCTTAGATGTGACACTCACGACACTTGGGTGCGTATGGTGGGAGCGTTCGACGAAGTACTTGATTTGCTCAGGTTTAATGGGCTCATCTCTCCTGATGAGAGTACGGAGACATCGAATGGCGGAGATCTCATATCTCCAATGCGTCGACGACGAGGTGGCAATTCTCATGACTTCAGCGTTCTGTGTCGCCTTGGAGTGAGCTTTGACTGGAAGCTGATATGTCCACTTACGGAAATGTCTGCCGCCTTGTTCATGCCAACGACACGCTCAGCGCGGGAGTCGGTACAACGGCGTACAATCTCATCGTTGGTGGGGTCTGGAGGGAGGATCGCTTGCAGAGCCTGTACAGCTTTGGTGACAGATGGCCAGTCGACAGAGTATCCCAAATAGTTTGGCTCGATGAAAGTGTTCACACCTGAATAAAATAGTCAGTCCCGAGAATCAAGACAAGAAAGGATGCGGTCATACAGTTCTCCGTCACTGCTGATACACAATCCTGAATGGAGGGCTGTGACTGAGTGAGCACTTATGGCAGTCTTAAGAGATGTGGTAACCGACTTTCTCGTTGTGCTGGCACCGCAACAGAATCGGCAGAAATACCGCTGCCAATTTTGGTTCACCGATGGCATATCTTCCAAATGACGGATAGTTGAGTGTCCATAGCGCGCCCTTCATCCTGTCGTCCTCCGTCCCCGGTTCTAGGGCCTTATACAGAACAGGTAAAGCCCGCCGACGCACCCCATCATAGATACCGGTCATGCTCTCCAACAGCGACTGGCTCACCCTGTGGAAGCCATTAACACATAGAGCATATCTCAATAATAAGACTTCAGCGCACTCTCTGATGACAGCATAATGCCACATCGACCATTCAACGAGGTCATCAATGAGATTATCCTCCACTATCCCACGCCGACGCTCGAGGGAGTTCCATCTGAGGCGGCCAGCATGAAGATATCTTGCACGCCGCACGTAAACTGCCCTCGGCCACACTTTCTGACGGGCATGTTGGCGAGCGACATTCTTCTCTGAGTTGAACTGCTCTTCATTGAGGTAAAAGCTGTCCCTGCTGTCACCGTACTCCAGCAAATAAACCCGGAACGAACGAATCTGTATCGGGCGTGAGATTGAAATGGAAGTGAGAGCTGACTGGCGACCAACAAGCATTTGAACAGCGTCAACAGTGTTCTCTTCTCCTTGTTGGCGCAGCGATACAGATGCAGAGTGCAAGAATGTGCCGAATCTCTTCCGAAGGTTCTGGACGTATTGGTATCGTGGATCAGAGGGTTCTGTGAGGCAGAAGCCAGCATTCTTTGGTGGCACCGACGCGAGCATCTCCGGAATCTCGTCGCTGCCGAATGGTCAATATAATGTCACACGTGTGGGGAACCATATTACATTATATCGCTGGTCTCTGTCGACTGTCTGATTTCTTCGTCCGTCATATACTCTCGTGCCAGCGTAGGAATACCGGAGAATGCGTTGCGGACAATACTTAGATGGCGACAAAAATCGTTTCTCCAAATGGCGTCGCGCGCACGTCCTGCCAGCAGTCAGGTTCTGCCCGAGGTTCAGTCTGGTGAACGCTGACCTGGCTTAAGTAAATCTTCTAGCTTTCCCAGAGTTGGCTCAATGATTTCACGGAAGACATTGAGAGCAAACTCAATCTCTTCGTCGTTGGGAACATGCCATGTTATCTGAAAGCATCGCTAAGGGGGGGCACAATATCAGGAAGAAGAAAAAACACACCACAACCTCGTCAGGCCGATACAGTTTCCCCCAATGCCGATGGTGATTCCATTTGAATTCTAGAGCAACCTTAATATGGACCTGAGCACTGAGGTGATACGCACCATCGCTCGACCACTCCGATGGATTGACAAATTTGTTTTCCAAAGGGTACGTATGCGTCAAAGTCAGCAGCATGCTTGCCAACATTTTTCCCGTCCAAGAAAATCCGCGTTTCGACAAATTTTTGTTGTGCAGAAGCTTCAGCAAGGACATGAATTCATCTTGGTGTGGTAGAAGCTAGATCGAAATGAGTATTGCGGCTTTCGTGAGCAGCGCAGACTAAACGTACAGCACGTCCGTCACTTCCAAGACAGCTTAGTAGAAATTCAAACAGTATCAAGAACCACTCACTTGTATACCGTTCCACGGAGAATGGCCAGATCTGTGGTGAAATCAGCGTTGAGAAAGTGTTGCCTGGACAAGCAAGCGTACTCCAGTGCAAGGTCGCGTCAGATGGGCGCGGTGCAGAGGAAGCGGTCGTCCTCAGTGACGAAGCCCCATTTTCCAGCTCTGACCTAATATTCCTCGCGCAAAAGGGTAAGAATTTGGCTATGGTCTTCACCGGATCTGCGTTCGCGATGCATTCCACCAGCTGGTGAATGGCCCGTACAGCATTAGGGCGTACATTTGTGCTCGCGTAGTCAAAGACCATGTTCAAGACAAGGTCGAAGAGAGGCTCGGAAAGGTGCACACAAATCTGGCTGCAAGCACCAGTGACAGCATCAACCACCTGCACCTCAGTCGCGCCGCCTGCTGTACCGCTGGGACCCTCGTCAGGCAAATTCTCGAGTAGCATAATGACGCGGCGGATGAAGCTAGATACCCAATCAGCGAAGCTGCCGGTCGTATCCTTCACTTTGCTGTAAGTTCACATATTAGACACGATAACCCAAGTTCAGCTGACCTTGAGCAGTGCGTCCTCTTCTGCATTTGAAAGCCGAGGCTCCTCGCTTGCCATCATGTTGAGGAATTCATCTTTCCCAAAGGATAGCATGGGGGAATCGTCCACCGCCATTCCGCCGTCGATGTCGTCCGCAGTACGAGGAGGCTCATCGCCCAGGGTAAGGTCGCCGAATTTGATGTATTGAGATATCTCGACAAGGAAGGATGTTGTGCATAACTGGGGGAGTGTCGGTTTTAGATCGTCGACAAAAAGGGATGAGATTGATGTACCGTCTTCGAGGGATCGTTCAAATCAATGCCAGGGATAAGGAGCTGGAGGATGGGAACAAGGTGTTTGGCGCCAGGATAGTATACTTCTCGGGACACAATAGCTGGGGCGACAGCGCCCAGAGCCTTGATGACTGCAATTGTCCGCTGAGTCTGGAAGATAAGTAAGCAACCTGAGCGACATGGTAGGGCCAAAGTTTTACTTCGACCAGTGCCTCTAATGAAGGGACGGCACGTTCCAAAACTGGACCAAGGATTAGGTCAGGTTCCATCACACTCATTGATTTCAAGCAACTCTGGATGTTAGCGACAGTCGAGGAATCCTGTGAAAACATGGCGAGGAGTGCCACAGTTCGCAGCGACTTCACAAGCGCGCGCTTCATTTCACGGGTCAATCGACGGTTCTGATTCCAGTTAATCCTTGTTCAGACACCGTAGAGGTCAACCTACTTTCGGCGTTTTACAGTCCGACTGTTGCTCTTCGTGCCATCCTGAAAGAAAATGAGGACGGTGCGAGATATTGCATAAGAAATGGCGCACGTTTGTTGAAGTCGTATACAACATACTTGATGAAGGCACTCAGCTATGAAGAGAACAGTGAGTTGTTTGAAGAGGAGACAAAGAAGAGTGCGTACATCAGATGTCCATGCTCCTGAATTTGATGGGTGGAAGAAACTCTCCGTGGATGCAATGAGTTTCGCCAATGAGTCGAGAGCGCGCGAGCCAGCAAGATAGGTCTTGCCCTTCGAAAACTGGCCACTCCTGCCCAGAGGGATACCCAGATATTCACCTGCGGTGCTACTTTGGATTTGTGGAGTGTTCATACCCGAAGGCATTGGTGTCATGAAGGGAGTAGGGGCGTTCGAACCGGGTGATGGGGTACCATCCGGTGAGATTGAATAAACAATGATTCTAGCAAGGGAAGCTGGAACGAAAGCTCAGCTGCTCGAGAAACTGGTGTAACTGCCTAACTCACGGATCCTCCAGTTTGCCTTTGGTAGTCGGCCAATCTCGAAGCCCATTTGATTGTCAGCAGATGGACCCGTTGTGAGAGAACCTGCGTCGGCTAGCGGTATCTCTATTTTGTGTCAGTGGGAGAGGATAACACCTGTCTTGGCATCACATACCCATTGACGCTAGACATTTGCACATAATGAGACCCCATTCATGCTCGGTGAATATGCCCACATCCTTGTAGATGCCACTCCACGCGTACTCGTCCGAGCTTCCCTCGCCACCCCACTTCGGGCGCGTCTCTCCCTCGGACTGCTCATCATCAGGTATTTCTGACAATTTGCGAGGATCGCTCGCGTCGGGGGCTACGTGCAACTCTGAGAGCTTGGAAAGGAATGAAAGCATCCTATCGTCGTACGCATACGAGTTCATGGATTCCCACATGCGGAGGAGCATTGGTAGGTAGGATTGTGGATGGGTGAGAGGTAGAAATGTGAGGAGATAGTATTGCGAAGATAACACGCTCTAAAGGAGAAAGTCAGTACACGATATGAAGAGATTGCCGCGACGCACGTCGAGGTCAGTGCCATTGATCTTGGGCAGAAAGATTGAGAGCATGTCATTGACAGATGCGGGGTGGAAGAAACGGCGGGCGTTCTCAGCGATATAGCCCATGCACCACGAGAGCTGACTAGCGAGGACGCGTCGCGTGAGTACCACTGAGGTGAAATACGGCGGGTTGCACGTACGTGTATTCGAATTGACGGCGACTCAAAAAGAGATCCCTGCTCAGAATGTCGTAGACGGGCTTCCATGGTAGTCGGAGGTCGTCAATGGAGATTTGCTTCTTGGACTTGGTGAGCAGTTTGAAGGCGTCCGAACATGTCGCCACCATCTGCGTCGACAAACCAGGGATGGTGCAGACGTGAAAGTACAACCGAGCCAAGGCTACCCGCCTGTCCTTGGGAATAGGGTACTTGAGCATCGAGACACTGTGGCGCGTAAGCAGCAGTAGTACTGTGAGTGCTTTGAGACATACTAGTACGAGAGCATACTGTCCCATTGCAGTAGTCCGACGTCGTAGTCGCGGGCTTCAACGGTTTGAGAAATTCTCCGAATAATAAAGTCCAGCAACTCGAGCATCTTGGCCGACCCGTCTACGCTGTACGGCAAGCTTCGTGCATACGATTTAAGTTTAGATACATCGTGTTCAGATATTCCGTGCGTCCCGTTCATAAACATAGTAGAAGGGCCATCGTCGTTGATCGTCAACGACGAGAGCGCTGCAAGGGGTGCAGCCATGAAGGAGGAAGGAGAAAGGTTTGGCCTATGACGACAGCGCGGTACTACTTCATTTTGGCAAATGTGAACCCAATCTATTTCTACAAAATAATGAGACAATTAATACGGTACAGCTACGCCGACGCTGCAGCAGCGCTCGCGGCCTCTTGGAGTTCTTTGATAGCTGCGTATTGGTTCAGCTTCGAAATCTCGAGATGGCGGAAGCATTCTCTGCTTACCGCGTTCGCGTACAGTGTCCCAAATGAGCCCCCTTTGTGCCCGGACCTGTGCTATATTTTCCCGGATCTCTTGGAGACGTTCGATATATTCTCGTCCGTCGTCTTGGACGTCGCGTAAGACTCCCACTGCCTTGTCCAAGTTCTCGAGCTGTGTTTCCGGAGATGCAAAATGTGATGGTTCTTGCACTGGAACGTCGTCTGAGGTCGTTGAAAACATGAACAGGCGGTGAATCGGTGGGGTAAGGTCTGGCGCACGGGCAATCCGCTTCTCCCGTTGGTCCATGGGGTCGTCCTCATCCTCGCGTTTGGGCACAATCGCGTCGGACCGTCCGGGGTCGCCCTCTTCACTAATCACTTGCCACAGTCGACCCAGAGCCTGGCGCATACTTGCCTCTCCTTCGATAAGGTTTACTGTTGAGTTTTCGAGTTCATCCAGCAGTGTCGATCGAAAAGTGTGGGTAACTGCTTTGTCCATCACAAAGGAGGTATAGCTTGCGTGCTGAGTTCGGGGTGGCGGGTACGGCGCATGTGATAGGGCCTCGTCGGAATCCAGAAGGTGTGGTAGGATCGGTGGGGAAGGAGACCTGTTCGTTTGAGGCAGAAGGAGCTTGATTCGCTTGCGCGCGCGCTCTTCGACCTTGGGAACAGCCGTTCAGCTTCATGACGAGGAGACTGCGTCCGTTACGCACCTCCCAATCCTCCTTCGCCGGACCCCAGGCTGTCATTTTGCCTCTTCGCACCCACCGGGCGTCCTTGGTAAACTTCTTGCCCCAATTCCCCAGAGACCTTTCCGTCGAGAGTGGTTCGCAGTCCGAATCGTAACCGTGTGCAGGGTAGTACCACATATTTGGCTCGTTGAGTGGCAGGAGGTTGCTACTCGAATTAGGATTTCTGCGCGAGGCTTTAGCTAGGCTTCCAATTTATCGGCCAGAGAACGCACACGACTTCTTCAACCGGTCGGCTTCTTTTCTGTGTATTCATTGCGATGGATACGTGAGGACGATGGATCTGAGCGAGTGGGTAGAGAACGCAATGACGAAGGACAACAGCAAGCAGACAACTTGATCGGCGCACACCATCATCCAAAACGCCCGACTTACAACATGAGCAGGGCAGTGGTTGCAACTTGCAAGCAGCTTGCAGGTAGCATTTACAACAAACAACAGCATGCTAGTCGTCACAGCTCTCGATAATTTATATGTGGTGTGTATCACACAAATGTTGGATTTAGTGTAGGGCCATGTAGAAGGTGTAGTACATATATACAGTCGGTTACATCCATAAAATAACAATCTAGAACAACATTCTCCAACATTTAACTCCTCTCACCGCGGAGACGGCGGGCAAGGGCGAGATCCTTGGGTTGAATGGTGACTCGCTTAGCGTGGATAGCAGCGAGGTTGGTGTCTTCGAAGAGCGAGACGAGATAGGCCTCAGCAGCTTCCTGGAGAGCCATCACAGCGGATGATTGGAAGCGAAGATCGGTCTGAATATGACGGTGAGCAGAGAACAAACGCTAAGCAAAGGTCGCGCACCTTGAAGTCCTGGGCGATTTCGCGGACAAGACGCTGGAATGGCAGCTTGCGGATAAGAAGCTCGGTTGACTTCTGGTACCGCCTGATCTCACGAAGAGCAACGGTACCGGGCCTGAAACGATGGGGCTTCTTGACACCACCTGTCGCAGTCTACACGATAGTTAGGACAAAAGGCGATGTTACGAAAGGCTGAACACAAACCGCAGTCTTACGAGCCGCAGACTTGGCAGCAAGCTGCTTGCGAGGCGCCTTGCCTAGACACATGTTAGGCGATGTGCTCGGACATGAGCGACGACGACGCACCTCCGGTAGATTTGCGGGCAGTTTGCTTTGTGCGGGCCATGATAAATTTGTACTAGGCGGGTGATAGGTGATGGTGTTGAGTTTCGTTGAGTTCGTCTGAGAGTTTGCAGTGGTTGGTTGAAGGGCGAGAACAAACACTGTCAACGGGCGGTCCCTTTATATATGCTCTCAGCGCGATCGCTGCAACACAACCAAACAAACACCACACAGCGCGCGTGCTGCACGTGATCACGCGTGACCGGCTCCTCCCGCTCGATCCACTCACTGTACGGCATATGGCTGTGGATTTTGACTATGATTTATTACCTTCATTTTCGACTTTGATTGTGCTTCGCATAAGGCGTAACTAAATTGAAGGGAGTCTCCGAACTTCAACAGCGAACTACTCACGACGATCCAACGTGAAGCTATCTATGTACTAATTTTTCTTTCTGAGCGAGTCTATAAGCTGCAAGTATTATGAAAAAACCCTCGTATCAAGACGGGCTGTCTGATATCGACGCCTATTGTCCAATTCATCAGATAGACCACTCCACTCTCCTCAAATTGAGGAAAAGCAGCACAAACCCTTTGTCTTCTACCAGACCCCTGCAATTGTAGCAAATTTGAAGGTGAGCAACGACGAACGTATCAACGTTTTAGTGGGAGTCTTTTCCGGCTTGTAGATACAATTGTATATCTTGATTCAACAAAGGCTCAGGCTCAATCCGTGGCTATTATACAAGAACGTCTGAACTTTTGTTTGCATAATTGGAATTCGCTTGATAGCCTATGTCGAGATACTGATGCAAGTCTAGGGATGATTGTCTCTGGCAATTGCAATGATGTGAGAAATACTAGCAAAACGCGGTTGAGTACCAAACAAACGAAGTGAGAATGGATATTGATACAGCCGGTGAATTGTCATGCCCACATCAACATCAAAATGACAGCCTACTACTTCATACTTCATACTCTACACAGTCTAAGTGTGGGAGGCGGAGATTTATTCCATGGACTTTTGATCGACTGCTCTTCTTAATTGGCCATCGACTCGATCTTACTATTGTTTTCATCGCTCGAACGTCCATGCACGATACCCTTGGATGATTCATCCATCTTAGGAAAAGGTCTCCCACGGGCCTCGCGTACATAGCGTGTAGAATGGCACTCAAGTTTTTCACGGGCTACTCTGATCCTAAGCATGACGACTGAATTACACCTGGGCCTGCTGGAAGCCTGCAGGCACGCCGTCGACTGAAATCTTTTCGGCTCCTCACTTCCTTACCATCACGAACCCAACACGACCCGTCATGAACCTCATCTTTTCTCCAGCTCTCGGCGGGACCACTTTGCAGCCCGTCTGTCTAGCATACTCGAACACCGTCGAGATTTGCTTCACTGCGACGCTACCATCGGCGGATTATGCGCATCTACAGCGCGACGGCGGGAAGGTCCAATGCTGGTCAGACCTACCCACTCCCGGTCGTGCTGGCAACGACTGGGGCGAAATCGACTTCATCGAGGGCCCGCCGGCGTCGCCCGGCGCGTCGGTTTCTCTTCTCCGTGGACCTGGTGCCGACGGCCAAATTGGACAACGCGTTCTATATCTCCCAATTTCTGTGGACTTTCAGTTGGCGAGCTCAAAAACATTCCACTACACCTACCGGATCCTATACGCATCTGGGGATGTGAAATGGCTAGGAGCATATGACGAGAATGGGAGCATCACTCTCCAGCCAGACCTCGAGGACACTAGATTGACAATGAAGAGCCAGGGATGGAGGCGCGAAGACTCCGGAAGGCTGATTTGGGATACGCATGGGGCCACAGTGGAGAACGTTACTATCGCAAAGCTTGAGCAACAGGCAGATTGGACAGTTCGCGCCGCTGGGTTGGAGAGGTGAGCAAACTTGCGCGCCAAATGATTTCTTATGCTGATCTTGTTCAGTATCCTTGACACTGCAGACGGTGCAAGTATCCTTTTTCTTCTCCCTCGCCACAAGGATATTGTCGTCCCATCCACGCTCGCGTTGAGCGCAAGCCAGCAGCTGAAGCTCTCCATCGATGCCCAGGGCGCGCTCATCGCGACAGGAACTGGATCTCTTCTATTCACATGCCCATCGTCGTCGGGCAACATGCATGGTTTCATGGACAGCATCCTCCAATACTCGGCTACAAACTGTCGCATTCTCGGATATTCCAGCAGTTGCGTCGTATTAGCATCCTCTATGGATTCGTCGCCCGTTTCCGTTGCTGTCATTCCTCTTACCTCGCGTCTGACCAACGGTGCTGTGAAGCTCGATTGGCTGTCCCTCCCGCCTTCACATCTTCCTAGCCTGGAGAACCCCATTATTCTCTCCTCCAAACAGCCCGAGGTGCAGCACATCTACGAAAACATGGGCGACGGACTTCAAGTCCTTGTTCCACCCACAGGTTCCACCTTCGTGCTGTCTGTTTTCCACCCTGTCGATGGCAAGGGTGAGAAATTCCAGATAGCCATCATGACCCCACACGTCCTAAAGAACCCGCAGGACGACGTGCTGCCGACGCCCCCGCCATCTCCCAAACTAACTCCGACTCTGTCTACAGAGCCAACTAGCACTAAGCCAACGCCCCCTCCTAGTACACACCGCGCCCTTATCCCTGTCCCGCGTCGTCCCACCGGCGGCATTATGGCATTCTTCAAACGGGTCGTTCTTAGCCTGATTATCTTTGCCCTTTCTCTCCTCAGCCGCCTTATTGCCAAACGCAAATCAATCCAACCCAAGCCGAACCCCAAATCCAAGGATTCAGAGACAGTCACTGCACCTCAGGCAGACTTACAAAGTGTTGAGCTGCCGGCTGTCTATGCTCCCCGCAAGCAGCTGCCGGGGTTGTATCTCGAGGCTACCAACGGGGGTCTTCTTTCCTGCATCGTTCGGGCAAGTAGCGAGACGGTAGAGGGACGTGTGCGGATGCAGGTGGGCTCAAAGGATGTGGTGCCGCGGACTGTGAAGACGCTGGGTCGGGGCCTTGTTGCGCTGGATTTGCCATCTGTGGAGGCTGGGGCGCGCGTGCGCGTTCTGCCAATGTTGTGATTTATGTCTTTGTCTATATAGATATCTTTGTGTACGCCTCTCATCATGTATGGTCTCTGTCATCTATAGCATTTTGGTTCCATCTAATACGTGAACTGAATGGATCGGTTGCGAGCTAGTTGTAGGGAGCGGGAACCGGAACCATAGACAACGCTTACGCAGCATGACTCGAGCAGAAACATAGTATTCCATATTGCGAGACCGAAAGGAAGGCATACATCGTCGAGTAGCAAACCAACCATGACTGACAGCCGACCAGATCCATGCGTTTTCCTGGTAAGGGTTGTAGATTACAATGCGTACAATTGTGGGATGCACGCCCGGGATACATGAGAATAAGGATGCAATAATGACAGCCATGGACAGATGCAGAGAGTGAGAAGCGACTAGTTTTTCTTGCGGAAAGAGCAACCTGGATCAGCCATTAGAAAACCATGATCTGGCGCTGAGCCGTCGTACGCACCCTCCGTCAAGCGGGCCCGACCACCAGTGGGTTGGCACAAAATGCTGGCGCACGATCCACAGATAACGACGGTCTGTGCGTGGGAGAAGACGGTGGTGATGGCGAAGCAGCCTGCACGAGACAGTGAGACGATATCGGGCGCAGAGCTGACATGGAGGCGCACCTGGGCACTTGACGTCCATGAAGTAGGAGTTGGGGGACTGCACAAGGCGCTTGAGCTTGTGCTTCTGCTTTTCCGCCTCAAGCGAGGGGTTCAAGAGGTCGACAGCGAGAGTCTACGAGACAGATGAGCGGGTGAGGCCGCTTGTGGGCAGAACAGCACGCACCATGATGGATGCAGAAGACGATGCGAAATCACCGCTAGTGAAAAAATCACGCAAGCACTCCACCGGGACAAGTTAAGGTTTCGATCATCTCAGATGCCATCACTGACTCAGCACATTTCTGTGGCGGCACCGAGCATTTCTCTTCCACAATGCACCAGATCCCGCAGCCTCTTTATAAATTCAATTCTAGCGGGAAGATTTTCAGCACACTCGTCACTCCATGTACTATCTTCCCACGGCTCTGCTTTTGTGTCTTTTTGGGGCACCCGCGGTTCTTCCATTCCTCTTGCTTGCACGCACGAATCTCGGACAAGAACAGTAACATTGCAACATTCTCGAAGTTTCAGAGGTGCACAGCATATGGCCCGTCGTTCTGGTAGGCCCGACATCGCCATAGGCAGAAAGGCGCAGACAATAACGGAACAAGGAGGCTTTCATTCTGGGTCAATTGAGTGGCACCTTCTCGCCAGGGTCACCTACCATTTGCCCCCCATTTCCTTCAATAATATAGCTACTTAGCTATAACCCAGACTGTCCCAACAGAGCATGGCTCAATAAGGCATGCAGAAAATGCAGCCTCAATGCAGCCTGCATGGTACGCCAAAGCTGCAACAATGGAGTTCGGCGCAGCGTCTGTGAGCCAACCGTGAGCCGCCCTGCTGGGTCGGATCAGCGGCGTTCTGGCGGCACCACGCGGCTGTTGAAGCGGGCCAGGAACTGATTACCCCGTATGTGCGTTGCCTTCATGTTGAAAGCCTTTATTGTTTTCAGAAAGGCCTATTGTTCTCCCAGGCAGGCTGTTCGCGGTAGGGGCGAGTCAGTCTCTTTATAAGCGGTTCATAGTTGCCCTCTTTTCTCCAGTTCCCCTTCCTTCCCCGACACGAACAGGTTGGTTTCCTTCCATCCTGCCCCAGACATCTCGACTGAACGTTCATTTTCTCCCTAGTTCGCCCTTCGGCTTCCATTAGGCAAGCACCTGTCCCCTCATGCTTCCGCGTCGCTGACTTGGCCAAAGATTCTACACGTCTGCATCAACGTCCATAACTTAACGTTCTCCCTCTCTAATTGGCTTTATAACACAACCATCCATCGCTGGTCGATATCACGCATTCGCATTCACACACACTCAACTCGTCATCAAAACTTCAACTCACACTTCTTACGAACAATAACAATGGCATCCTACACCGTCTCTGCCGCCGTCGCTCAGACCGTCGCTTTTCTTACCAACCCCCTTGTTCACACGTATCCTGGCGCCGTCCTCAGCAAGCTGCAAGTCGTCCTCGAGGCCAATCTCACAGCATACTACGCACCTACGTGGTCATCTCTCAACCCATCCAGCGGGTCTGGACGCCGCGCCCTTACCCTCAGCCTGACCTGCCTCCCGCCTAGGGTTGTGTATTCGGCATGTATGGCTGCAGGCGTCCAGTGGTTTGAATGGTTCCAACATCTCAAGGTGGCCGAGCTCGACCTGTTCGTTGACCCGGGACACGTATGTGTGCGTCTCGGCGCGGAAATGCACACTGTCTGGAAGGCCGGAGCCGCCGTGCCCATGCTCCAACCTCGTCTGGTATGTCCATCTTATACATGTAGCCTATAATTTGCTTATGGTGGATTGCAGCAAACCAAGACTGTTGCCCAGCAGCTTATGGCTGACGACGACGACGTCCTGGACCTCATTAACAGCATGAACGACATGGATGCGCCCTTGTACAGGCCAGAACCGTTTGCGAAGGCCAGGACCCCGTCGCCATTCTCATCACTGTCCTCTTCTTCCGGCCACTCGAGGAGCAGCTCACGTTCATCGTCCGAGTACTGCCCCTACTCGAGCGACTCGGATGAGTCTATGACGGACTCTGAGGTGTATGTGGACACTTCTAAAAACGCGGTAACGCCATATGATGGCGGAAAGACCACTGTCCTCACAGGCGGTGTGATGCTGGGCGCGGCCCCCGCTCTTGCCAGGCCAAAGCACGCAAACGCTCCCAGAGGGAGCTGGCGCGTCGGCCGCGCCTAGGCGCTCTGTATAATGTTCTTGACGATTGAACCCCTTTGCCACACCATTGCATCTTACACTCATTCCCCTTCGACGTACTTTCACGAACCCTTGCTACTTGCATCATGACACACAACCTGGACTTGACACACCGCATTTATGTATCCTACTCGACCGCGTTCTGGAGAGCGCTGTAATAACCCCTGCTGTATTACTACCTGCAACTGATTCGTGTTCTGCCATTCTCTTATATTCTTACGGGCTTCGTAGTGTACATATTCCAATTCCACCATTTGCTAATCTCTTCCGTGTGAAGCCCAGACAGTCTGCGCTGACGCTCTGATGTCTTCATGCATTTCTAAAGACAACAGCAACACGATGCCGAGCAGAGCTTCACATTGGCTTCATGTTGATCACTACATATTCCCATTGTGTTAGTTGTTGTTTGTCCTATGCATCTATTTGTTGGGTGTGACGATAAACGATAGCTATTGGATGACGCATAGTGTGTCCAAAGTGCACGGATGTCCCTCTAAAATGAAAGGGAACATACCTTGGGAGCCTTGTGACGGCAAGTGAGCTCATCGCGCCCCCGCCAGGGCAACGCATCAGCCAAATTTATGTACTCGTGGACCGTGGTAAAAACAGCGTCTTCTGCCATCCTTGGAATCACCTTAGAGAGCGATGTTACTAGCAGTTCTTTTTGTCAAATGCCAGACTTGGTGGTGAACATCTTGCAAATGGGCACTACTCGCGCTTCGCACGCGTATGGTCGTCGCAGGTTGTGCAGCGTAGGTGCTGTAAATGATTTCACGCATGTTACATTATGCCATGGAGCAATACTGTGAAAAGTCGAACAAGCTCCGCGACTGACGCAACGGAGTCGTGTGGCGTCATCATATTGCCCTTGGAGCACCCTGACTATATAAGTCATAGCAAGGCCTGAGAGACCTGGCCAACAAGCTCAAAACCTTCATATCAGTCTCCGCACTTACCAACTACACACACACCATGACTGCCGCTACCGTCGAAGAGCAGCGCCAGCGCTACGCACGCGAACTTGCCCAACACACCTTGAAGCAGTTCCAGAACGTGAAGCGAGAGATGGGGGAGTCCACCAGGAGCCCCAGTCCCCGGGACAATGCGATCAGAAGAAACGGTGTCGAGAATGCGGATGATTTATCAGAGGGCGTCGACAAGTTGAAGTTGTCGCGAGGAGGATCCAGGAAGTCGGATGGTTCGTTCGCCCCATCTGAAGTCGACAACGCCAAATCTAATAACGCCTCAAGGTCCCAAGCAGCGCAAAAACCCGTCAATAGTTAGTCGTTGGTTCCAATGAAGAATGTCATTCACCAAGTACGTTGGCATCGTCTCGGTCCTGTTATTTGTACTGAACAATATCCAGCTTGTTTGTAATATACCTTTCATGCATGCACGCACATTCTCGTACAGCCCCTTGCATTACTTGTAGCATAGACCCCCGAACTCTGGAATATTTAAACAATGCAAGCCATTATCCCCAATTTCGGAAAGCGTGCAGCGTGTTTATGCCAAGCAATCGGATGCCGGACCGATACTGCGTTGCTCCGTGCCTCGTGTCAATATTTTGATCGCGCCCCAAAGACTTGATTCTCCTTGTCTGCTCCGCACCATCACATTCCAGTCGAGCCCTCCCCATCTACACTACCATGTTCAGGCTGACCATTGGAAATGCGCGCACCCTTACGCGCTCCCTTGCGACACACGCTCCAACCACCATTCTCCCTACGACGCGTAAATGGGCGCGCAAAGAGATCCAAGAGATCTACGATGGTCCTCTCATGGACCTCGTCTTCCGCGCTGCCTCTATCCACCGCCAGAACCATGATCCAAGCAAAATTCAGCTATGCACGCTCATGAATATCAAAAGTGCGTCTACCAAACTCGCAGAGTCTTATACGTTCTGACCTTTCCCCCTAGCTGGTGGATGCTCTGAGGATTGTACGTGAACTGTTGGATGGCCTCTGTCCATATTCTAAAATCAGCAGGCTCCTACTGCTCTCAATCGTCCCGTTACTCGACACCAACCACGGCTTCACCACTCTTACAAGTCGAGCCTGTTATCGAGGCAGCTCGCAAGGCCAAGGCAAACGGCAGCACTCGATTCTGCATGGGTGCTGCATGGCGAGACTTGGCTGGACGCAAGCGTGGATTCCAGCGTATCCTAGAGATGGTAACCGAAGTGCGCAAGATGGACATGGAGGTCTGCACCACCCTCGGCATGCTCACTCCAGAGCAAGCCAAGCAGCTAAAGGAGGCGTATGTGTTTATTCGCGCTGGCGCTTCGTCTTCCTGCGCTGACGTGCGGTCTTTAGCGGGCTTACTGCCTACAACCACAATCTGGACACATCGCGCGAATTCTACCCCGAGGTGCATGCATTCTCATCAGATTTTTGCATCCGTGCTCAGTCTTGGCAAAGGTCATTACGTCTCGCACGTACGACGACCGTCTGGATACTGTGGAGGCTGTCAGGCAAGCGGGAATCAGTGTCTGTTGCGGTGGTATCCTCGGCCTCGGCGAAGAGTCCAAAGACCACGTCGGTCTGATTTACGAGGTGTCCAAGTGCGTCCCCAACGATACTGAAGGGAGGAACCTCCTAATATCTCCACCAGCATGCCTGAACACCCGGAGTCCTTCCCAGTGAACGCATTGGTACCTATCCCCGGTACGCCTTTGGAGAAGAACGAGGTGAGATTGTCCCCATCCCCACTTTCGAGGCTCAAAACTCATCCCCTCCCCCATAGCGCGTTTCTCATGAGACGCTACTTCGCACTATCGCTACTGCGCGCATCATCTTACCAACCACGATTATCCGGTTGGCTGCTGGAAGGCAGACGCTCAGTGAATCTGAGCAAGCCATGTGTTTCATGGCCGGTGCCAATGCAGTCTTTACCGGCGAACAAATGCTGACCACACCTTGTAAGTCCTCGTTCTCAGTCTGCGCTGTGATTCTGACGTTCGTCAAGGCTCTCCATGGGACGAAGTAGATATATTCTAGAAGGTCCTCGTCTTGCGCTAATTGTTTTCCCAGGACAAGGCGATGATGGAACGTTGGGGACTGACTGGTATGCGGAGCTTTGAGCAAGTCAATGTTGCGCGCAAAGAGGGCGACCAACTTCCTGCTCTCGAAGATGCGCAGGAGCCAGCTGCTTCGGCCTCTGTATCGGCAACTGCATGATGCTAGCACGCTGGTCGTGTCGCTATCAATTGGCCATGGTAAATCTCAATACCTGGGACATTTGGGAATCATGACACTGACACGGTGCGCAGGTGATGTGTGCTGCAGCTATTAGGTTGACGTTTGTATCTTTAACTCTGAAGTAGGTAGCGCTCTCATCATCCTTTACTATACCTCTCCGTAGGTGGCATGGATGTGCTTTGAATAAACTAGACTTGTTGTACAACTAAACCGTCGCGTCTCTAGGCTCATCGCAGTGGAGGATCTCTTTGTGCCGCTGGAATCTCGATGAGTGTATTTGTTTGCTTCTAGCGATTAGTGCAGCAACGCCGAAGACGCATTTATTGGCCGACGAAGCTGTTCACCGATGACGGAGCCGCGACTGACGACGTTGGCCGTCAAAGTCTGCCAGAGTCTGCCAGTTGCACTTTTCTCTGTTTACACTCTTTTATGTAGGCCGTGGCGAGGTGGTCCTCGAGCGTCTACTCTTTCGTCCGCTCCTCCACTACCTCATCTCATCTCTCTCTTGACCGGAGGCACTTTGATGTAACCTTTCTACGACCGGCAAACTGCTAACAGAAATTCTGATTCCATTTCTTACTTAGGTCTTGGAATGCCGGTCCGTCCAGTGGCTTTGGTTCAAGCAACACCAGTAGCAGCACGCCGCAGCTGCAAAATGCGCGTTACCGTCCGGAAAAGTACTTTTTTTTCGTCTCCTTCCCCTTTGCCAGCTAGGCGCCCGGCGCTAATTGGCGTCCAAATCTGAAGCTACATCGCAATGTCTCAGATCTGCATCGACGGGGCTGGAGACCCTCGTGTTCCCATACTCGCGTACGCCAATAACCTCTGTTTTTGGTCAAATAACGCAATACTTTGTTTTCGACAGTCGTGTGTCTCTCGTTGATTACAGAGGGTGCGTTTAATATTCGCGTACCGCTCCGATTCTTGATGGAAAGTGGGTCTTTAGAGCCATCTTACTTGATGAAATTGTACAACCGACGTACGTTTTAAACGCTATTACACGGTGGCGTGACTTGACATTAACCATTACCATTACAGGCAAGCGGTCGTCGATTACCGTACCGCCGAGACAGGATGCACCCCGGCAACATTCTCTCACGGTCGGCGAACACTCCTGGCTAGAATAGATAGGATTTCTCACAGTCCCCAGTAGCATCGCCATTCCTCGACACTCAAAGTCGAGTGGCACAGCTCATCGCCAACAAGATATTGGTTGGGCATCGCCTTTGGGATGCACTGTCCGTGAGTATGAGAGCACCCCATACACCTTTCCTGACGCTGAACTCCTACCAGGTCCTTCATTTATCACACCCAGCTGTCTCCATGCGCGACATGGCTCTCTTCCCACCGCTTCGCCGGTCTCTTCAACGACACGCCATCGTCGACTTGTCTACCCTCATCAGCGCTTTCATGGGCAGACAAATTGGGAGAAACCCTGTACATTCGGTATATTGTAGTTGTGCTGTGGATGACGTTGGAGAGTGCTGACGCAGCGGCGGACAGGTTGAGCAAGCCCGTGCAGTGATGGATCTCTTTCGGTCCTGCGAGTCTACGATTGAGAACAGGATATCGACGGGGGAATGGCCGTTTGAACTTGCGCCGCCGGATTATGCTGCCTTCTATACCTGATGCTGAGTGTGGAGGGTAGCATAGACCCAATGGATGTAGCGGGGAAGAGAAGAGAAGAAGGATGCACAATGCCGGCGCGTTTTCGGGAAGACTTCGTGTTGGAGCTGCAATCGAGAATTCATAATGGCATATCGTATGCACAAGTAGCAGCCCCAGTCGCCTCTGTGGACTAGGCGCCTATCGTTGACGAGCAAAGCCACTGCCAGCCACTGCTAAAGCGCTAAAACGTGATGCTTACCTTCCACAAACGGCCCGCTTCGGCTTACCAATAGACCCGGGTAGTGGCCCATTGTGCGTCCCAGCCGAGAGAAACCAAAAATAACGCTGGGCGAACAAAAATACACACAGAATGCTCTTGGCAAGCCAGAATTGGTCCAGGTTATGTGCATTTACGTGCCAAAGACGGGCGCGGCGGAAGCTACTGTAAGTAAAAAAGCATACTGTACATACAAAATAAATAACTGCACTGAGTGGGTAGTCGTTGAAAAAAGGGACAAACAGCAAACGATGATACCAAGGGAAAGCCAAGCTTGGTGGCTTGTGCTGGCCAAGCCGATACACAAGCCGTTTACGGTCGACTAGCCAGGTCACGGGTAGTCTCGACGTTGGGTCCTCTCCTCCGCTGCCTCGCTAAGATGCTTCAGGCTCAGCCCCGACGGTTGGTCAGAGCCTGAGCTGGAGAGCAAAGAGCCAATAGACATATTTGCCCGGCCAGAGATGGGAGAGTCGGGAATAGAAGAGTCGGAGGATGAGGCAGAAGAGTAAGGTGAAGGCAGTCTCCGATGAGGAGACTGGGGAGAGTGACGAGAGTAGGGTGAAGTGTGACGGCGCGACTGGCGGCGGTCGTGCCTTGGATGTGTGATGCTGCGCTCGTCCAAAGGTGGCGAGTAGCGTGTGGCAGCTGGGGAAGGATAATAATGGCCTTCCATCGATGGGTCTGGCTGTTGGCCCTCGATGAGGCGTTGGCAGAGTGCGCTGCGAGTGGTGTGATTGGTCTGCTCTGCTGATTTTGCGTTCAACAGCGCGAGGAGCATCTCCCGGTCGCCATCGCCTTTGGACCGGTATGCGTTGAGTATTTCGCGCAGCGTTGGCGGCGGTGGCTGCAAAACGGTGGCGATCAGTATACCGAAAGGGCGAACTATCTTTTGATCTGCATACCTGAGTGACGAGGTCGCAGGCGACATTGTACAGGTCAACTGGGAGCGACATTGAGGGCAGGGCAAGGCAGGGCAGGGCGTGAGTGAAGTGGGGGGAATGGCATTGCGGAGCGGTTTCTTATAAGGCGCTTCATTCTGGCCTGCCAAGACCATCTAGTTATATTTATATTTCACAGCAGACTTGGCGCTACATGAATAGAGCATCTGCATCACTTCGCCCAAACTCTGCGCACGCAACCGTCCAGATCGTCTGAAGGCCGTGGATATTGGATTGGATTGGATTGGCACATTCCTCCCAACTTTGAAATCCCTCAGAAGAAGGCGAGCTAGAGTCGAAAGAGTCATGGTTCGCACGTGGCCTTCTTGGTTTCTCACCATCACCTGCCAAGGTAGACCGAGCCAGCCATGTCGCAGTCCAAGCATATCATCCATACCGCGCCCCATACATCCACATCTGACGCACTCGCGGAGGATAAGCCCCCCGCGCTTCCGCCCTACAACTGGGCAGGCCAAAATTCGGCAGCCACCCTTTTCTACGTGACAAGCTTGCCTGAGGCAGACGCTTTACTGGCCAAGCACCTCTCATTCACCAGTGGCGTCGTAGGTTTTGACCTTGAATGGCCCCCCACTTTCAGAAAGGGTCAGCCAGAGAACCCAGTGTCTCTCGTACAGATCGCATCCCAGGATGCAGTCTTTCTCTTTCAAATCTCCAAAATGCGTTCATTTCCAGTACAATTGCAAACTCTACTCGAAAATCCTCTCGTTATCAAGGCTGGTGTGAGCGTCAAAAGTCAGTCAGGTTGCCTTTCACTATACCAAGCCTAATAGCATTGTCTTGATAGGCGATGCCCAGAAATTATGGCGTGACTGTAACATACATGTCCTTGGCTGCGCAGAGCTAAGCTACCTCGCACGCTCGGCCGACAATGCACGCTGGAAAGGCTCATACAAGTCTCTCATTGGTCTGGCGAGGTTGACAGAGGTATACCTTGGTGGCGTCCTCGACAAGGGTCACATCACACGGTCGAACTGGGGTGCCAAATTGACGCCTCAACAACAAGCTTGTAAGGTCCAAGGCATGCGGGCAACAAAGTCGCTCAGATTCCCATAGACGCTGCCAACGATGCTTACGCAGGATACTCGTTGTACGTTCTTCTCAAAGCAATGGTCGACGTCGACGTCGACCCTACCTGCTATACTTTCAACGTAGTCCGTGGTTTATTATACGACATTACCTCAACAACAGGCAAGTTACTTACCACTGAGGAGGCGGTATGGGAAATGCCGGCGTCGAAGCTTTCTCCATGGCGCGCTCTCAACCCAGCATACGATCCGGGTCCACTTCCAGAGCGCAAACCCAAGACAGGCGACGGCGACCGTGGCCCCACTACCGAGGCTACCACTACCACCACCGCTACCACTGCCACTGCCACCACCACTACCACTACCAAGAAAAGGTACCATAAGAATTTAAAGAGGAGTCAGGGCCCGACGAGACGGCAGCAAGAATACACTCAATCCATCTCACTCCTGCCGCCGCAGGCCTGATGATCGTGTGTGCCCGCCCATCGCGCCAAGTCTTGGTTGGACCAAATATAGTGTCGACAATTGTATCATGTGTCTTTCACGGCACATCTCTGAATGTACTCAATAAATAGATAGCAAACTTATACACACTGTGTAAGAGCATAAATACATCGAATAACTTAACAAGCACCGCCGTCCGTCCATACGCCATCCGAGCCTAGATGGTGTTGGTCAATAATGGTGAGGTGGTGAAGGCAGACTCTGTGATTATCTTACCTCCAGGAGTGTTTCCTTGAGTCCACCATTTCGCGGTCCAGATATGAGAGCTACAACAGGATCGGATCGACTGATAGAGACATCAATGAAAGGACGCACTTGTAGATGACGGATTGTCCGCCAACGTAGGCCGTACTGGCTACCCAAGCGGCCACTCCGTCACAAGTGCTGCCTGTAGGTGTGGAACCTCCGGACGTAGTAGTCGACGAAGGTTGGGTGCTTCCGTTATCCTGGCAGGCGCTGACTGGAGAGGCCGTCAATAATGAACTTCCACGGGGATTGAAGGGGGCACAAGCAACTCACTAGCACTCCAATCACCATTGGCGTTATTCCTAGGTTCTGAGGAAGTCCACCACTTGGCCTAAATAAATGTCAGACAACAAACGCCTCAAAACGCCGCCACAAAACACATGCCTTCCAAATGTATCTAAGTCAAGAATTCAGCGATTGAGAAGGAAATTACAGCGAGGGTTCGAGCCGGCCAAGTAGCACAAAGTCAAGTTACTTACCCGCTATACGAAACCGTGGATCCACCTGTGTAAGAGCCTCCGGAAGTATACCGTTCAGCTGAGCATGCAGGGAACTCGAATCCTGTGCCGCCCGCTGCAACAAGTGCATCCTTAATGCCTCGATCGTATCGCGAGTTAACTACAAGGAAACTTTTTAGCATTCCTCGTCCGGGAGATTGGCGGTACAGAGCGGCGTATAGGTGTCTCGCCGATCCAGGCTTCGGATAGGGAGAAAATGAATGCACACAAAATCATACTCACAGTATGCCTGGCTCGCGTCCCACAACATGACGCCGCCAAAGGAAGGGAAACTCTTCCTCATGTCCACAGCTATCGAGCTCAAGGTGTTCAAGTCGACGTAACCGGAACCAGCAGCGGTAGACGAAGCAGGTGCCCCAATGTATATCTTCACGTCTGGGTTGATGCTCACATTACGAGCCCAATTGTCCCTACGCACGCATTAGTTGGTGTCCCCGTTGTAAATATATTGTGCGCGCGAAGAGGGGGAGCCCCCCGATACTCACCAAAGACCGAAATTCCAGTTCTGGAAAGCAGATTAGGATTAGGATGAGGATCCTCAACTCAAAAGTAGAACAATGAGGCTGACGTACGGAGGCGTCGCCATAGTGCGTGAGGCCGCATGGGTTATTGTAAAACTGTGACACCAGTACTTTAGACCAAACCGTGCAAGATGGTTTTGACTGTCGCACGAACCTGTACTACAGAGAGGCGACGTCAGTATATCTCCTCGGAGAGCTAGATCGGTACTTGTATGATGAAGACTCACCATAAACTGCGTCGAATTTCGCAGCGTTGAGAACACCGCTTAGGGCTGCATCTGGGTAGACGCATTGCGGTGCGGCGGTAATATAGTATCTGAGAATGATAATGAGCTCTTCCCGCGCTGCGTAGCCCAGGCAGACGGGAAGCTTACTCCTTGCCGGCACCAGAAGAGAGGGATCGGATAGTGTTCACGAAGGCAGCATAACCAGTCGACGTTCCCCCTTCAATGTCAAGATCAACCCTGGCAAATGGCGTTAGAATAGAAACCCAAACGGGGAAATCGAGCACAAAGCCGATTTATTTCTCGCAGGCGAATTTACATACCCGTCGAGAACAGCGTCACCCAAAGGACGCGTGTCAGACGATCCACCCAAAAAGTCGTTCCAAATCGTGTTTGCAAACTCAATACCCTGCTGGTCCGACTCGAATCCAACTGAGCCAGTTGCGCCGCCAAGGCTGAGCGTGACAAGCTTGCCTTTGGCCTGGCAGCTCTTCACATCACTGGCAAGGGCTGAACAGTCGGGGAGGTTGGTTCCCGGGAACGTGGCATTGTCAGTGGGATTGCACGTCTGCGAATGTGACTTCAAAATATCAGTCTTAAGTGGAATGACAGCCTACACACATTCGCCAGATTCATAGACGGTGCCCCACCAGTTCCAAAGAAGACGTTGACAAACGACACAGGAATTACATCCATAACATCGTCCTGAGTGAATGAGCATTCGATGCCACCCGAGGCTTTGATTTGCATACCTGACAATAATACGCCAATGTTTTCTGGAAATTGGCAGAATCGTTGCCATTGACGGCACCATAAGAGTTCTGACCCCAATAACTGCCAACGGTTTATGAAGGGATGCCAATGCAAGTCGTAGCACCTACACTGCAACCTAATTGTGATCATGTCAGTTAGAGAGATACAGCATAGTGATGATGCCCACATTATCGTAACGAGAGTTATCAAATGCGAAGCTCATGCGAAGAAAGCTGGTTATCGCGACCAGAAGTGGAAGGATAGTCATACTGAGAAGGAGGGACTGAAGGGGGTAGAATGGGATACAGCTCAACGAGCAGTATTTATGATGGCTCTAGGGTAGTACCTGAGCAGAGAATAGTTTCAGCATCCATGCGGTAAACTAGCGAGGAGGTAAGAAGTCAACAAATGCCAGGAGAAGCACTATCATCAGTACAAGCATTCCATATGCAATGCTGAATCTGTACAGAGCGAGCCCAGCCCAAGAGCTACAAACATGTGGTGCTCATTGGATGAGCTTTCAGACCGTGTGTTTGACTGAAATGGACTCTCTTTGGATAGTGGAGGCACGAATTCTGCACATCGTGCTAGGCACGACCACATACGCGTTGCCCACCATTTAAGGTAACGGAGGTACAGTTTCATCATCTACATACATAGGGAAAGAAAAAGGTTAAAGCAGAAGGATGTGTTGAATTATTCCGATATAGCATCGTCCAGTGCAGCACCAGACCTGATGGGATCTAGATTCACAACCGTGAGCAAACTCACGGAAAGAATGCGCTACACAACGTACGGAAGTACGGTTGACCTTGCGCTTCACGCGCCGTCAAGCGTTCTTGGTGGTCATAGCGCAACAGCTTGTCCAAAAAGTCGATGGCCTCATTGGTTATGTAACGCTGGTTTTCCGAAGTGATGAACCTCGTCCAGGGCTTCCTGGGGTATCTGAGGAAGGATTTAGTATTTGAGAGTGCACGAAGCGAGTCGAACCGGCCTTCCGAGGATTTCATCGTATTGGGGATCGAGGCGGATGTTGTATTTGTCGACGTAAGTGAAAAGTTCGTCCGTTCCAAGGACCTTCGCAATTTTGACAAGCTGATCATAGTTGTCATGGCCGTGGAAAAAGGGCTCCTTGCGGAAGATCTAGCGGGGCGCAAGGGATGAACAGAGTGCATGAGGAATCAGACCATTTACGCACCATAGACGCAAACATGCAACCAAAACTCCACATATCTAGACTATAGTCGTACTCTTGGAAATCAACGAGGAGCTCTGGACCCTTGAAGTAGCGGGATGCGACGCGAACGTTGTACTCAGTTTTGGGATGATAGAACTCAGCGAGACCCCAATCGATAAGTCGCAGCTGGACGTCGTGAGAATCGGCCGTGCACATATTCCGGAGGATTATGACAGTACCTTGCGCAACTCGTGGTCTATCATAACATTGTGCGGCTTGACGTCGCGATGCATGATGCCTTTGGAGTGACAAAAATCCAACGCCTATGAGCAGGTGAGCGGCAGACAAGCCATAGTGGGTGATACCCGCCTTCAAGAGCTCGAACATGTAGAATCGCACGTCCATATCCGTGAATCGTGGGTAAAGAACCTTGAAGTCGGTGTTATGGACATATTCGGTTATAAGGCTCGGAATCTTGGATGCGGTATCACGGACGACGTCCAGCAGTGCGACGACATTTGGACCGCCCGCCAAATTTTGCAGAATCTTGATTTCACGCTTGATCTTCTTCTTCTTGACGGGCTTGAGTACCTTGACGATGCACTTCTCTTCGGTCACGATGTTGACGCCCTCAAACACCTGCCCGATGGGTGAGCAACGACGAGGGATTCGACGGCGCACGCACCTCTGAGTACTTCCCCCTACCAACTTTACGCACTATCTCATAGTGGTCTTGGGAGCCCCACTGCACTTGCAGGTTATCTACGGTCACGTAAGAACGTGAACGAGTATGGCGGATGAACTGAGGATTGACCATATTCATGCCAGGATGGCCCAAGTCTCTGATTTACGTCAGGGTAAACCCGCGAGACGGATTTGTTTGAAGAACGGCCCATGGATGAAGGAAAACGTAGGTAAGAGGGACCCGGGTGGCCTAACAAGTCGATCGTGGCGCAGTCTTAATTAGTCAGCATCATCCATCTTGCTTTCTCCCAGTGGCACAGGGCAACTCGCTGGCATGACTTTACCGCGCAACTGGCCTAATGATATTATCTGGATCACGCAATATTCATTTCATGCTTCTGTGGATACGGAATCGCGTGAATTCATTGGAAAGACCAGCCGAAATTCCAAACCAAATGGACTCTTTGCCATCCAGAAGATCAAAGATTCTGGACATCCTGCGCACGGACAGTATGGCTTATTTGCTGCCAAAAAAATCCCTGCCAACACAGACATTATTGACTACCTTGGCAAGTATTTGGCTACCTGGCGAATTGGTACATGTCATTCATCATCAAACTTGGAAATAGGCGAGGTCCACGCTGAAGACCGTATCTCGGATTATGACTTAAGCTTGGCCCGCATACAGGAAAAGTCAATTGGCATAGATGCCAGTAAGAAGGGGAATGAGGCGCGCTTTGTGAATGATTACAGAGGTATCCGGGAAAAACCAAACGCCATATTTGCCGATGGGCGACACCACGATGGACAGCTACGGATGTCGATACGGTCTTCACACGAAGGAATCAAGAAAGGTGAAGAGATATTGGTTTCCTATGGCAAAGCATGGTGGAGAGCTAGGATAGACTTAGAGAGCGTGAACCAATAGTTGCCATTGGAATCATGAATGTGACTTGGAATTTTCTGGATGATCGGTCGTCACTTAAGTCTTAACTTCCACCGCGAAGTGCTCGCGTGTCTTTCTTGCCCGTATGCGTCTTCCAGCCCAGCGGATATCTTCGTTCGTTATCAACGGGTGTGTGCGGCGCTCTGTGCCATGCCAGAGCCGCCAGTTTTCCCAGTTCCGGCCGCGCTGCCCGGCATCCTTTTCCGTGGCCTCAAGACGAACCGGAGACAAAGTACGTCGCCCATTGCATTGCAGCTCACCGGCGACATGCTGAAGCCGACGTAGCGCCTCCTACATGCCACATCTCCGCTTGGCCAACAGAAGGATCCTTACGCAGCGCTCGGGGTTGCTAAAGATGCAAGTCAGGCCGACATCAAGAAAGCCTACTTCGCTGTACGCTTCCACACTCTAACACCGCTTCTCCAGCTCTGACGTAAATAAGCTTGCTCGCAAATACCATCCCGATACAAATCCTGACAAGAACGCACAAGAGAAGTTTGTCGAAATTCAAGGAGCTTACGACGTGCGTCTTAATGCCTTTCCTTACGCAACTATGCCCTCACTGTACTTGCCATAGACCCTTAAAGACGCCAAGAAGCGTGCCGCGTACGACCAATACGGCTCGGCGTCACAGCAACCTGGTTTCGACCCGGACGCATTCTCGCAAGCTTTCGGCGGCGGAAATCCATTTGGAGGATATTCAGGATTCCCAGGCGGCTCACCATTCAGTGCCGGTGGGGGCTCATCTGGTTCAGCGTTCTTCGACAATCTGTTTGGTGGTTTGAATGGAGGACGGGGCAAGTCTCGCGGCGACGATATAGAGACCACTGTCAACGTTTCGTTCATGGAGTCTTGCAAAGGGACAACGCGCAAAGTCAAAACTTCACCTGTCGTGGACTGTAACACATGCTCGGGTTCAGGTCTCAAGGCTGGCGCGAAGCGAACGACATGTACGACTTGTGGCGGTTCCGGTACGCGCACGTTCACAATCGACTCGGGCTTTCAAATGGCCAGTACTTGTAATGCCTGCAAGGGAACGGGATCTACTGTACCCCGTGGTAGCAATTGCGCTCCCTGTGGGGGTATGGGCAAAGTCCGGACTAGCAAAGTGGTTGATGTGAACATCCCTCCCGGTACGTTTATTTGGCATTCTAAACTTGAAAATGCGCTTATTCTTGCCGTTTAGGCGTTGACGATAACATGTCTATACAAATAGAGGGCGAGGGAGATGCTCCGGTGTCTGGACGTGGCCAAACCGGGGATTTGTTCGTCAGGATTCGCGTCTCTCCCTCCAAGCAGTTTACCCGACAAGGCAACAACCTATTCCACCAGGCAAAAGTCCCGTTCCACGTTGCCCTTCTAGGCGGAAAAGTACAGGTCCCCACGGTCGACGGGGAGGTTGCCGTGCGCCTGCCGGCGGGTACACAACAGGGAGAAGAAATGGTGCTGAAGGGACGGGGCGTTCCCAACGCCAGGATGCGGGGCGCTGGTATCAATGGAGATTTATATGTGAACTTCACTGTCACGCTGCCCAGGTTTGTCTGCATTGCCACGACATAGTCTGTCCTTGTTTGACCCCGTATTCAGAACGCTTTCCAACCGTCAACGCGAGCTTCTCCAGGCGTATGTCGACGATTTGGAGGGTCGCGACTCAACAAAATCCTCTTCGGAAACCAACACTGACAATGGTATGCCTTCTTTCACTCGCCAGTCACCTTTTGGTGGCTGGTTATCTAGTACATGGCAGAGAATACGAGAGCTTACTGGGTTCTGATTTTTTTCTGGCATGTTCATTCTTACCTTCGACGTTCATCCTCAATTTCTCATTCGGACATTCTGCATCCAGCCACTGCAAGTTCATCAGGGGAACCAGAGAGTAAGGCCACGGACGGAGATCGTGACACAGACAAAGAGGAGAAGAAGAAGGCCACTGCTTGATGATGCGCTATAAGCTATAGATCCTTTAACGTACGTCTACAATCCACATCCTAATGTCTATATGCTAGCTATTTGTTGTGCTCTACTCAATCGCACTCCTGCCACCCCCATTCCACTGCGCATTACTTGTCCTGAACAGTGCCCGATGAGTTTTTCGGCCTCAACTCTGGTCATCAAATGCATAGACTGTCTGCCCGTATTCGAGACGACTTGGATATTTCCTAGCAACCAACCTCTTTGAGGGTCAATACTGTTTAATCACATCCAATCAAGTAACCTTTCGACGCATTTTACTCCATTGGACTTATCTCTAGGCCTGTCTCACGCCGGTGCGTGCGCCGTTCGGCTGGTACAGAACATTCGGACAATGTACTCACCATGTCACATTAGCCTTGGTTGTGACATGGGGGTGTGGCTCGAGCAGGCTCGAGCTCACTTGCATTCAGTGCTACAACCTCCGACAGATCTCGTCGACCCTGGAGATGGTATTATCTTTGCCCAAATCTTAGCGGCGACTGGAGGATCTCGCGGTTGTCGCTCTGTTTGCAATGGGTTGGTGTTCATTTGCATATTTGGCGAGTCGCGGCCTGTTTCTGCTGGTCTTTCCGAGCTGTTTAGCTCCGAACAGAAATTTCCAAGTATGGGACACGGTCTCCGTCGTATAAAGCTAGCAACGCGCGAGACTGACAGAACCGCCCACTGCAACCCACTTTTGTCAGACACATCCGCACCATGGACCCTAGTCCTGCAAGCGACAGCCACCGCGCAAGTTCATTACACACTGTATCCGATGCCACGCGAAGCGGGGACGGAGCCACGATATCCCCTACTGTCACGCGGCGAGCGTCGGTCGCGTCCACAAGCACCTACATCGATCAACATGCGCCCTCAGACGCCCACGAACTGTCTACCTTTCGGCTGCTGGCCATCCATTTCGGGTACGCAGGCGCCTCAGCGAAGAATTAGTGCCACGGCCTTACGGTCTCACAGGGCGGCGCTGACGCTCTTTCTCGCGACGACGGACATGGTAGGTTCGCCTCCTTACTCTCACACCCTCGGGCTGACGGCTTTACTAGAACATTGTGTCAACGAGCTTACCCACTATCGCGAAAGAGCTCGATGCATCACCAACACAATACACCTGGGTCGGCGTCGCTTACCTTCTCACCCAGACAGCATTCCAGCCGCTGTATGGGAGAATCTCTGACACCGTTGGTCGCAAGGTTCGTGGTGATTCTCGACCGCGCAGCACAGCGCGGTCCCTTAATTGAAATTCAAAGAGAATAATTTGTATTTCCTACTGTGTAGGTGGTGCTCTTCACAAGTGTTGCTATATTCGCCCTCGGATCCCTTGTTTGCGGAGTCTCAAATGTGGGCCGAACTGTTGCGTTCCGCGCCTCCGCCTTTCTGACCGACTTTCTTTGTTTGACATTTTAGACCGCGACGATGTGCGTTGTCGTGACATTCCTTTCCCTGTGGCGTTGCCGAGCTCATACATCCCGTGTGTGCAGGCTCATCGTTGCTCGCGCCCTCGCTGGCGTCGGCGGAGGAGGTATAGTATCATCCGTGTGGGTTATAACGGCAGAAATTGTGCCCATCGAAAGTCGTGCAAAATGGTCGCAGGCACTCAGTATCACCTGGAGCTGCTCGGCGATAGCTGGTCCCCTCCTCGGTGGTGCTTTTAGTGGTACGCATGTACTGAGTACTCCCAGAGGTGGTCGTTGACACGTTCTTTGGTGTCTGCTAGGCACTGGCACGCTCAACACGGGCCTTAGCTGGAGATGGGGATGTATGTGTGCGACTATAGACTGGATACAGATCGGCTTATTGTCCTCTCGCAGTCTACATTAACCTTCCTATATGCTGCCTGGCCTCATTGGTGCTTCTCGTTTCATTGCGCGGTGTCACTCTCCAGAAGGTTCCCGATGTGTCGTGGAAAACAATCCGCGATCGGTTTGACTTCGGCGGACTGTAAGCCATCCCAATATCTTCGAGTATGGCTGATGTCATCTTGTTCAAAGATTCCTCTTTATGGGAAGGTGTGTCATTGACTACTCCATCGGGATCAGAGGCACTCGATTTACGTTCTTCTTAGTACTACAAGTATAATCTGGGGATTCAGCTTTGCGAATGCGTCGGAAGGGGGATGTGAGGACCTTCCTACCTTCTCGCTTTTTTGACTCACGTCCGTCCGCGCATTAGGGAAATCTGCAACCACCTTGACCACCTTGATCCTGGGGTCCTTGGGCCTAATTGCTGCGGCTGTTTATGAGTCTCACACCACCCGAGACTGTCTCTTTCCTCCTTCCGCTTTCAGAGACCGAACGGCAGGTAATGTGGACCTCCTCGTGCTCGCAGCGAAATTGACGATACTGCCAGTTGTGATACTGTTCATCATTTTTGTGCATAACTTTGTGTACAGTTCTTCAATTTTTTATTTGGCCCTCTTCTTCCAGGTACGTTTATGTCTCCTTAGTCCTCTTGCCATGACTGACGCCAGTGAAGAGCGTCCAGGGCTGTACTCCGCTTCGCGCTGGTATCCTCATACTCCCCTTGTCTTTAGGGTCCTCCGTTGCCTCGCTCCCAGCGGCATGGTTCATCGGATACTGGCAAGGACGTAAGCACACCACCAGCGGGCAAAATATGATTATCTCAGCAGGCCTTCTTATTGCTACAATCGGGTTTGGTACGCCTCGTTTCTTCCTCGTACTCCAAACGATGTTTGTGCTGATCACGTCGAACAGGCCTGCTCATAATTCTTGATGAGGATGCTTCCTCAGCACAGCAGATCGTGTTCCCTCTCATCTGCGGCATTGGTCTGGGTCTTGTTCTCCACGCACCACACCAAGTATTCGTGCGAACATTGCGTCCAGAAGAGTTGGCGACTGGAACCAGCGCGTTCTTTCTCGTGCGTTTCACTGGAGCGACTGTGGGACTGGTGAGCTTGCGGTGTTGTGGCCTGCCCTATCATTGCTGCTCTCTATACTAATGGATATCTTCAGGCAGTCTCTGGCGCTATTCTGTACGCAAGGCTCGGTAGCCTTCTGCCGCAGGGCCTGGACATTGCTGTTGGTCCAGGCATCTTAGAAGACCTTGCCACCCTCGCGGCGCCACAGCTTCGAGCGACAGTCGTAGATGCGTTGTCGGCCTCTATACAGGTAAAGGTCTTTCACACACTAGGTTTCTTGGGAAACACTAAACTTTATCTTCCAGACGATCTGGATCGCCTGCACGCCTGCTCTCGGAATATCTTTCATTGTGTGACCTCCGTTATGAGCTAGTCGTTGCCTCTGATCCCACCCCTAGATATCATTTTTAACGAAAACCTACGACATCCAAACAGAAAATATGGCGCATCTGACAAAAACAGATACGAAGTCAAGCTCAAACGAAACCAAAGTTTGAAAATTGTATCCTCTGGACTGACTTGTACGACCACCCTTATCATAATCCCTTTTGAACAGTGGGTCGGACCCCGCTATACGCTACAAACTCCATATATATTTACTATAGAATCAGTAGTCACTTATACTTACAGCGGCAAACATGCTAAATCTCTGAAATCGTTTCTCACTGGGAAATCATCGAGGGGGTTAAGGACAAGGCTATTCCGCCTGGGGAAACTGGACCACGGTTTCAGAAACCAATCGCGATACATAACTCGAGGGAATGAGGACACCGTCTTGTTCTAGTTTGACAATGGTGCGATAGAAGCGTGAAATTTTCATGACGGTCATTGAACATTAGAGCGTATCTGCCAAGCACATATTCGCAAAAACAGATATCCCAAATCGTGCGCGTTTCTCACACAAATACAAAGAGCAGTCAAACATAAATCAAGGATATCGAATTGAAAAGTAAGGAAAAAGAATATTGTTCTATTTGGCCCCACCCGACGGCCCCCCCCCGACATCACACTTATCACCCGCCATGATGTGCTGCTGCCAGGGCGCATTGAGCGCGCAACGGTTGTGGGAAAGAGAGGGACACTCTGACGGTAATTTATGCTATGTTTGTACCAGTGATGGGAGTGTCGGGAGGTCTGATCAAAGAGACAGCGGCGCACAGTTTGGATAATTAAACCTCATAGGTAACATATTTAAATCATATTGAGAGGCTCGGAAAATGCGTGGGGTGTTGTTCTCGGAATTTAGTTTATTCATTTTCATAATTTATGGTAGAATGAATAGATTATGGCGAGCAGATACGCTCTA